>JAYMSP010005492.1:0-13543 GCA_036897095.1 Plantago elongata | reverse complement strand
ACATGAAAAAAGAACTTCGATTGAGACAATTTCCTTCTAGTTGCCGCCTCAACAAAGCAAAGAAGAAAACCTTCCTTCTGCAGCTGTTCTTTCCCTGATCGAATTAGAAGAAGTCGAATACTCTATATATACATGAAGAAGGTTGTTTTGCGAGATACACACATACACTGAGACTTTAGATATTCATATCATACATGTGTGTCTTTGCTTTACTAGACTTGTACTTGCTATCATATTGTGGATGTTCATCAAACAGGTGTTTGTGAATCATTCGACGTGATAGTGACTAGAATAGGTTCTTTGTTCGAGTTTATTCTAGGTCTAGTTTTCCGTGAATTAATCATTCGTTTTGTGATTGACTATATACTCCTTGTGTAATTCCATTATTCTAACTAGTGGAAATTTAGCCTACGACACTGTCAACATATTTTATATATGCTGGCTTGATTTGTGAAAATATGTCTGTTTATCCACTGCACTTTATTCTACACAGACAATCATTATTGACTGCATTATTGACTCATCACTGGAGTCAACATCGCTTACAGTTCCAGTACCAATACCGGTCAATAGTTCTAACAAGTGGCATCAGAGCCAGCCACCTAAATTCTGGTGTATGGATTTGGTACTACTACAATGGACGTTTACTCAAATGTCAACAAACCACCTGTGCTCGATGAGTCAAACTACACCTTGTGGAAAATCAAGATGAGGACATATATCAACGCTCTTGAAATCAGAGCTTAAAGGAGATCAGTTGTGGAAGTCTATGTGTGGCCTACTAAAGGACCTGATGATGATGGTGATATTGTACGAACCCCTGAAGAACGATTCAATCCAGGTCAATATCTCTTAAGCTCATACAATGAAAAAGCTTTGAATGATATTTTTAGTCATGTTGATATCCACATGTTTAAGATTGTTCAAACTGCACCACTGCTAAACAAGCTTGGGATTTACTTTAATTTCTTTGTAAAGGTGATGAAGTGTTAAACAAACTAAACTTCACATGCTTTGGTCTAAGTTTGAAAATCTAAGAATGACTGATGAAGAAACCATTGAGTCTTATTTTAGCAAACTTATGACTATGTCTAATGATATCCAACAGTTTGGTGATGCTATTTCAAATCAACAGTTAATTTCAAAAGCTTTAAGGTCTCTTTCTGCTAAATTTGACACTAAAGTTACCATTTTGGAAGATAGCTCAAAACGTGGCTACTATGGACTTTCATACTCTGATGAACAACTTGAAAAATTATGGGATGAAAGATAATGAAAGAAGAGCAACAAAAACCCATAGTATGTCTTTGCAATTCAAGTTTTAAAAAAAAATTACTGAATATGTGCATGATAATAGTGATGACTCTGATGTGTCTGATGAAACCTACAACAATCTGGTTACTAAATTTGATAGGATGAAATTCAGAAAAAAACACTAACCAAGGTTCTGTGAGTAAAGGGACTAGTAATTTTAAGAAAAAATCTGTTAGGTCTAACTTCCAGCTCTAAGTTAAGTGATGGTCAACTTAGCAAGGTCAGGTGTTTTGAATGTCAAGGTTGGGGTCATTATCAGAATGAATGTGCTAACACTCTTCGAAAGGAGAAAAAGAGTTTGCTTGCTTCTCTCAGTGATGAACATGAAGAGGACAATGATGCCACAGCTATGCTCTCAACTCTGGATGATATTGACAACCACTGTTGTGTCAACATTGAGAAGTCATTAGTAAAGAAAGTAATTTTTTTTTTTACTATGATGACTCACAGTTCTGTGAATCACTGTCCTGGACTAACCCTGAGAAATCAGTTTCTACTAATGTCTTGTGTCTACATGGTTCAATTGACTTTGATGCAGATATTCCCCTTGAGGAAGAACTCACTGATGAACAACACATTGAAGAACTTCAACTGATGTATTAAGGACTCCTCAAGGAATTTAAGAAACTGAAGAAATCTTTAAAGAAAATAGAAAAGGAGAATGAGGACATGAAATCCACCATCATCATGCTTGAAGTAGCTCTCACAAAAAAGTATGTTGAATTTTGTAAGGTAACTGTTGAGCTTGACAAAGAAAAGATAAATCTCAGAATTGAACTCTTCTATTTCTAAACTTAATGACATGCTTGATATGAATAATGATGACACCACTGGTCTAGGATACACTGGTAGATATAGCTCTTCCTTTGAAAAGAAACTTGAGTGTGACATGAACTGCAAAAGTATTTTAGGTAACTCTGAATCTAAAGATAAAGTTAAACTCATTTCTAAGCTGGTCAATACCTCTATTTTTATCAAAGAAAAAGTTAAGAAAATCCTTGCGTGTCAACATTGTTATAAATCTGGTCATAAGAAACCCTACTGCTTTGCCTACCTAAGAGATCTGGAAAAGGATAAGATAGAAAGCCCCAGTATTGAGCATAACCCTGATAAGACTACCTCTGAGGAAATAACTCAAACTGAACCTGCTGAGGCAAGTGACAAACTCAGTGTTGACACCAATATTGTGACCACATCTAAGTCAACAATGATAAGTACTAAGAAGGTTTGTCTCAATGGTACTCCTTTTGTTCCTGTTCATTTAGGCAGTGGTTGTTTTACTCAGAAAATCCCTAAATATAAGCATACAGGAATATGGACTCCTAGGGAAAAGATTGTTTGCAATGTTGCCTTTTTTGTTGCTACATTAGTTTTAAGATTAATTGTTATAGTTTTACAGGACAATGCTACGGTTTTAAGCATCAATGGTACTGTTTTAGCTTGTGTTGTATATTTCTAATTTTAACACGCACGCATTGATATAGTTTTATAAGGCACTGATATGGTTTTGAGAATAAATGTTACTATTTTTAGTTTGTTCTACATGTTCATTTTTTGTTTTTGTTTTAAGCACCATATTGATACTTTTAATGAGATTTGTTATGATATTTAGTGAATATTTAAGCATGTGTGATGGTGAAATTGGATAATATGGTATCTCGAAGGTGTCACTGCAGTTTGAAGCAACAAGCAAAAGCAACAAAAGGCATGAAGTCGAAGTTCACCAACAAGTTTAATTGAAAAAAAATCTTAATTTAACAACTCAGTTGCATTTCTATCAAAAACACCAAATGAACACATATTGTATTTTTATCTATGAGAACATATTTTTTAAAATCTTTGTATGACTGAATGTTCAAGTAGCTTAATTTAAGTTTGTTTATTGTTGTTTTAATGGCTTTCATGAAACTTTTAGACTGGATTAATGGTGGCTTGTGATATTAGATTGACACTAAAAACTATAACATAACATCATAAACATATCATGTAGGTCTTTAAAACGATCACAATCATTACACCATCTTTTAAAAATTAACAAACAAGGCTAAAACTACAATTAAAACATACAATAATGATGCAATAAAACTATCATATCATCTATTAAAACATTAACGAAATACGTTAAAACTGTTATAGAAACGTTCAATGCTAATAACTTAAAAATCATAAAATAATTTATTAAATGTGTGTTCCGACGGTTTTTATAAAAACTCGGTCCGTCATACCGTTAAAAATTAAAAATTGTTAAAAACCACAATAAAATCTTGATTTTCCCATATTTTTAAAAAAATACCTTTTTTAATACAGTAGCCTGAATTAAAATTATAAATTATAACTAAATAGAATTAAAATAATTCAACTAAAATGAATGAAAATGAAATAATTTAATTTCAATAGTCTAACTTATCTTTTACTTATGTACCAAAGTTTGTAATGCAAACTCACACAGGGAGCTTAAAAAAACATGCACATAATATTACCAAGGTAAACAAAAGGAATATGAAGTCAGACTTATTTATTACAAAACTACTAGGTACTACATCAAGCAAATGTAACACAATGTATGAATACGTAAGTAGCGTTTGAGCTTGTCAATACACTCTGCATTCCATTTAGCAGCACTGGTACAAAACAAACAATTTTAGTGATCTACAGCTTTCTATTTTCATGCACATCCAAATATCCAATATACACTAGCTTTCTGCTATAACCAGTATTCGTTGGCTTTTAATCTAAGAGACACTTTAGAGGATAATTATAATTGTGCGATGAACATGAAGCATTGACAGAACATAATTGCTGCAAAGTTTATAGATGTTTTTGATGTTCATCCACTCACCAAAACGGAATTTACATTTCTGGAGCCTGTCAGAACTCAAAAGAGTGAAGATCAAACGCTTATCGCCTCTAAGTACCTGAAGATTGGAACTAACTGCAACAATGTTTTAAATCTGCATTCAACCGAAACTCTAAGCATAGAATTGATAACTTGACATAAATAGACCATCCAGAGTTAGCTTCAGAAGATGGAGCCCAGCCAAATTTTATGCTCTAAGTTCTGTTAGCACACAAATCAGATTCTTCAGGCACATTGGCATAAAATGAGCTAAGTTTGGTGATGGAAAGCGCTTCCCCGAGGAGGGATGCCCTAGTTGATTTCGATATGTGTACTTCCACATAATCACCAACAATTGGATTTCGCTTCCCAACATTGTTGACCTTATCTCGGACAGGAATATTACTAAATATCACCTTGTGCCCTCTATCGCTCTTGCCAATAAGCTCTGTCTCGGGTGCCTTTCTGTTGGGCCCTTCAACTAACACAAGTTGCACAGACCCGACTTGGGAGTCAAAGCACTGACCCGTACTCTCACGAAAAGTTTGGATAAGTTCTGTTAGTCTTCTCTGCTTCACATCTTCAGGAACATCATCAGTATAGTTCCTATGTGCATGGGTTTTCTCTCTCATGCTGTATGCAAACATGTATGCCATATCATAGCCAACAGCCTTCGTGAGGCTTAATGTGTCCTGATGATCCTCCTCAGTTTCCCCGCAGAAACCTGCAGATCCACCAAAATAAAATCAGCATGCCTATCAACTTACATAAATCATAACTTGCAAATATAGTATAATGTAATAAATGCAATAATTACGATATCAGTTTGATGAGATGGGCATCTAACCAAGATGTCACAATAATTGTTAAGACAGTTTAATGTAATAGCAGATATCAATCAACAGAGAGTCCATGATACACGGAATGCTAATTAGGCGAAAGGTTTCAGCCATTCAAACACATGAATAAACAGAGTATTCCCTTGAACAAATAAGGGAGGCCGGGTGCACACAAATTGTATCATATTTTGTGAGACCACCAAAGACTTGCTTAGTAGTTGTTCAGTGGCCGTGCATTAGCTGGCTTACCCGTAAACTGAATATTTATATATCTAAAGGAGCAGAGGAGATATATTCTCGAGCCGGACAATTAGAATCACCTATAAGGCATAAAAATAGAAGATGGAGAAAAGCTATGCACGAAAATACTGATTTCACTCCGGCAAAGGGATTAGCCACATAACTAAGAAATACCATTCTTATTATGAGTTTATGACATGACTCAGTGCTACAAAAGATAGCAAGGAACATTAAAATTATAGCGAAGCTTACCACATATGAAGTCACTGCTTATCCCAATATCAGGAATTATAGTGCGTATCTTTGTAACAAGATCAAGATATGCTTCACGTGTATATCCCCTGCGCATATTTTCCAGTACTTTACTACTGCCCGATTGTGCAGGCAAATGAATGCTATTGCATATATTATATCTGTCTCGCATGACATACAACAACTCGTCAGGAAAATCTTTCGGGTGCGGGGAAGTATATCTAAATCGCATTTCTGGGAATTCTGTTGCAAGTCTGTCGAGAAGATCAGCAAAGCGTAAGCCCATATTTTTTACTTTAGACTTGCTAGAAAAGCCATTACTATATTTCCAATTGGCTCCGGATTCAATTTCTGCAACACCTGATGTGTCGTTATAACTGTTCACATTTTGCCCCAGAAGAGTTACTTCTTTCACACCTTCCTTCCAAAGTTCTCCTACCTCTCTAACAATGGACTCCACAGGCCGTGACCGTTCCCTCCCTCTTGTGAAGGGAACAATGCAAAATGAGCACATATTATTGCAACCCCTCATTACAGACACAAATGCACTTATAGAATTCTTTGAGATACGAACAGGGTTGATATCAGCATAGGTTTCTTCGAGTGAGAGAAGCGTGTTTATTCCTTTCTGGCCCGAGTCCACTTCTTCTAATAGCCTTGGCAAATCCCGATATGCATCAGGACCACATACAACATCAACCATCTTATCCGAATCCAATATTTTGTCCTTCAACCTCTCAGCCATACACCCAAGCACTACAACTTTTGGAGGATGCAGGGACTGCGACCTCCCACTTGTCACATTATTCTTCCATTCCCTTTTCAAAAACCAAAAGTAATTGAGTCTCTGCCACACCTTTTGCTCAGCATTATCCCGAATGGCACAAGTATTAACAAAAATAACTTCTGCACTCTCAGGAACGTCCACTGTTTCACTATATCCTGATTTTTTCATGATTGAGAGGACAATCTCCATATCATTTACATTCATTTGGCATCCATACGTCTCATGATAAATGCGACCTCTTGGAAGTACGTCAGATTCAGTCAACGAGCTACACAAAACATCGATAAACCCCATAAGTTCTTGCACTTCAAATCTTTGTACAGCATAAGTTTAACAACATACATTTCTAAACATACAACATAGAACAATCACCATATCTAAACTAAAGCACCTCTTGCATAAACTAAATTAATATCTGATTATGCCTTGTTGCTCAGATGAATAAGAAACTACCATATACGGAACATCTACTTAATACTACCATTCAATGCCCAAGCTTTCCTTCCTTCTCTCGGAGTGAGACAACACAATACTCAAGTTCATAAGACTTGCAGAAGCACTAAGTTCACGGGAATCTTCAACCTCTTAACAGTACATGAGTCCTAAATTCAACAGCTACTTTAGTCTAACAACTATAAGCAGTCTCTACCCAAAAAAATCTCAATGAAATAGTGACCACAAAGCTCTTCACTACTATTCCTAAACAAATTCCTTCTCAGTAATTCTCAACATTACACCACAATCACATTATCTTCAACAAATAACTCAAACTCAAACCTACAACATACAAATGCGCACAGTCCATTAAATTGAGTGCAATAAAAGTCATAATATAATTCAATGCACCGACACACTTACGTACTCTAGGTCGGATGAATCGGAAAAGGTAATGACATCTGTAGCGGAGGCAGTAGCGGCTTTAGGCATGAACAGGTGAAGATGAGTGGTTTTTTGGGTAAATTTTCTCAAAGGAGGAGATTGACGCGATAAGCTTCTGGAGATGCAGATGGACAGAGGTGGAGCGGAGCTCCGCCTGAATGAGCAGCGGCGGGAGGTCAAGAGGCGATTTGTGGAGGCGGATGGAGTAGAGAGGAAGCTGAGGGATACGATTGAGGTGCATCGGGTTCGCTGGTTGTTTAGGACTGAAGGGAGCGAAGAGGTTAGAGAAGACGACGCCATCGGAGAGCTACCGAGTGAGGCTCTGTGTGACCCTGTGGGATTGGAATCCCATTTTTCTTTTTCTTAAAGATAATTTATTAGATTAAAAAGAAATAGCAGTTCCACTTGTTTTAATCCGAGGCGATGACACGGTATAATTCACTTTTTGAATAAATATAAAATGTATTGTACAATACTAATAAAACCATGTTCAAATAAACAAATCGAAACGAACACAAAATCGATCAATGTTATGTATTACATATAATAAATTAAATAAAGTTGTCAAAAAATTGCATCGAGTATTGTAAATAACAGTTTAAATAAAATAATTACAATTCAAATAAAGTCACAACGATCTCGACGGATGGAAGTAGCAGCGTCTTGCAAAATAATATGACTGGAGAATTAGTTAATAAATTTTTATTGCAATTATACCTTGTGAACTATATTGTTTATAAGTCAAATAAAATATCTCAAAACGAGCTAAACACCTCCTTGTAAACTACATTAGTTGTTATGTTGATCTACTTTTAACAATAAATAAAAATAAAATGCATGTCACAATTACTTAATCGAGAAAAGATATAGTCAAACTTATGTAAACAATGTTGGTCGTGTCGTGGTGTTGGAAATGTCAGGTCCTATTGTACGTGACTGATAATAACTAAAAATATGGTATTCATCAAATAGGGCCAAAATAAAATAAAAAAGTATATAATACAATAAATATGGTTGTTTCCAACAACCACCACGGATATGGTCACCCCTCCTTACACACAAAAAATATTATTCTACTAATACATTTTAACATGTTATGGTCATTTTTTTTCCAGCACCCCAACAAAAAAATTAATAATATCACTATTGTTGTTTTCATTCAGTGAACCCACCCCACCCCCCACCCCCCCTAAAAAAAGAAAGGCTCATTATGGATTGAGAACGTAGAGAGAAAATCGAATAGTGTTTCCCTAACAAAAATCTTTTCCTCTTGGGAAAATTTTAAAAAACGGTTGCGGCCAGGTCGTGTTACAAAGCTATGGAACGGTGTTGAATTCGGATTGAATAGATATGACTCGTTTAAAAGTAAAATAAGGGAATACTAATGTAGTAAGATATTATGAGATGAACTCAATAATGCCCAAACTCTTGTCAGTAAACATAAAGAAAATTTTTCGCTCTTAAACTCAATAATTGTTCGCCCTTAAACTCAATAATTATTCTCAAATACACTAAATATTCCGTTTTTTCAAATTTATTATTTGTTAATATATGCATGGTGAATGTTTTTGTGTTCATTCATTTAAAGTTTATAATTATAAATAAATTATTGTGGAATAATCTAAATAGTAATTAATACTGACATGATTTTCTTTTAACAGTTAGAGATCTTTGTGAAAAATTAATTTATAAGAAAACTCATACTATATGTCATCAAATTACATACTCGTGTATTATTTAATAAGTCGCAAGTTAATTTAGGTACAACACAACAATAGCCTATTTAATTTACATGTTGATAAAGAAAAAACACGTCACTTAAGATTATTCCTCCTTATACCAACCATGTAATGCAAAACTTCAACTCTACAATTTTCTACCATTAACCTCCATCATTTATAACCATTTGTTCCTCTCGTATCCGAGGAAATATTCCCGGGATGATATCTAGCAACTACCCCATACCAATCATGTAGTGTAAACTCTTACTCCGCAATTTACAATATTAACCCCCTGTCATTTACGAATCAAATAAAGTACATATTTACTCTTAGTGAAAATGTCCTAAGTGATATTTTATCCACTCCAACTCTAGTTTCTGAAATTGATGTGATATTATTATTGTTTGGTTTACATTTCAACCGAGTCCACCAAACTGAAAGTATTCCTTCTATACTGTATACAGTACTTTATGCATTATAGTATGGATAGGTTTTCAAGTATAGTTTCCATTTTGTAATTATCATAATTTTAGAATTTATTTACCCTACAATCGCTTTCTCAATTAGAATTATCACTTTTTTTTGTGAATATTTCGCCATATAATATAGTTTACACTTCTAATACTGTTTTTTATTCTAATTGATTTCATCATATAATGAGTTTGACGTTCAAATTAAGTCAATCATCCAGTTATCACTTTTATATAATTTATGAATAATATTATTCTTTACATTAGAGTTTTCAAGTTAAATTATTCCATTTTATAGTTGAATTTTCGGATTCTAATTATCTCAATTATGCTTAACTTCTAATTGAGTTCCTAAGCTTGAATCCTTCATTTATTATACTTTCTCCACATGTAGTGCGGTTGTTTCTCTCAAATTGAGTTCTCATATTATAATTATCTGTTTGTCGAGGTAAAAATCCCAACCCTCGGGTGTAACAAGAACTAGCTAACTCCACTAATTTAGGATACTTCAGCAAAGGTAAACTCCAATTTCGAACTCAATTCTTCCATATCCGACCCTGCACAATTAAGTGGCTTAAATGGGAGGGGGGGTTAGAACCTTTAGATCCGGCTTGCTTTGGATCAAGCCGGATGGGAGACTTTACTCAAGAGTGATTATGAGTCGACTCTGTATAATTGAAGTTCTAAAGCTTATCATAAAGTGGGAAGATCAAGTGAGCTTGATGATTTACCTTGAGAAGTACACCCTATTTATAGCGATTAATTCCCAAACAGGTGTGGATCTTTTTGATTGTGTCAAGTGTAGGTCTAAGATTAAGCCAACAAGGCTTAATTAAGTCCATGAACCATAGGATTGTCATAACCCACATAGATTTTTGGGTCACAAGGCTAGATTAATCATTTTGTAGGAACTATGAGGGCATTGTCATTCTCTTGCTTGAGAATACATCCGAGGACAGTATTCCGGATCCAAACGTCCGGAGCTGATTGTGCCCTCCGCTACTAACGTGCTATGATTTGCCACATTTGGTTCTCTTTAGGTTCGAATATTGACTCATGTGTTTATGTCCAGACCTGCCTCCTTTCGGATGTAGCACTTTGGTCCGGATATCCTTCTCACGGTATTCTTGCATGTTTTGCCTAGCTTGACCTCGGATGGTCTTCAACTCGGATCCTGTATTCGAATCCTTGAGACCTTATCTTTGTAATACCATGATGTCTTAGGATCCATTCGTGAGACATCCAAATAACGGATTGGACATATTTCCGTGTGAATACGGTTTACAGTTGGTTTGATATTATAATTGATTTCTCACATTAGAATAATCTCTTAACATTGGGTTCCCAAGTTTGTAGTATATAGAATGCATAATGTTCGTTATGCTTCATATTGAGTAATTAAATTGAATTTAACCCTACTTAGAGTATGTAATTAGAATTGAGTTTACCCTGACAACTTTCGTTGATGCCACACTGGCTTTTAGTTAGTTGAAAAATTAAAGGAAAATAAAAAAGAGAAACTAAATTATTTTTTTTTAATAAAGAAAAGTTAAATAAAAACAAAAACTCAAAAACCCATCTTCTCCCCTTCTTTTTTTCCTTTTTAATGTAAAGGGTGGAGTCGAGCTCCTGAATAAACAAATGGATAATCTTCTCCCCTTCTTCTATTCCTCTTATCTTCTTTTCTTTTCTTCATCAAACCACAAAATACACTTTCAATTAGAGTTGTAATTAAAGCTCTAAATTGAAGCTATATACAACTCCAATTTGGGATATGATATATGTTCTGAGATGTTATAGAGTTCTGAGTTAAGCTGTTACGGCTTTGTGTTGAGCTATAATATATCTTCTATTGGTATTGTTAATAACAACTGTCCTACGGATAAATTGCCGAATATGTAAACAACTCAATCACAACTTTTTAATAGTTAAAGCATCTAAACCATGATGCACCCTTATGTTTTAAGACGTTTTTGGTGATTCAAAAGTAAATCAAATTTTCTTAGATTATCGAAAATGCCGCATGTAATTATTTGCAATTGAACATATGTAGTTTCAGAATGTCTAAGTTAATCTACAAAACGTTAATTACTCGAATTCGAATTCATATAGTTTTCAAAATTCATATATTTGGATAGTTACGTTACCACGTCTTTCTTTTTTACCAATATTGCATTGATGGACGTTATTAGTGTATTTCGGTATTAGTGTTCAGTTCTATTTTGAGAGGTGACTTTTAGGAAAGTACCACAACAATTCTTCTTTCATGTCCAAGATGTTAAAATAATTTACTTGTAATAATAAATTATTTAAGAAAATGAATTATTCAAAAAAATAAGATAATCTAACTTACTTGTAAAAAACTTTGATTGTGGTGTAAAAAAAAAAATTTTGATTATTGTATTGGTGAGTAGTTCTTTTTCGTCCAATACTAAATCATATGTCTTTGTCTAAGCATAAAATTCATGTTTCAACTCTCCAACATAAATGAGTATACTGACCTTTTTTTAGTTTTCATATATTTTTGTCATTCAAATAAATTAAATAAATTGAAAAACAATTTTCACATTGAATTGAGGACAAAGTAGTATAGTCAGGTGTTGTAGTTGTATACTTATGTTTATTATAACTTTCATGTCTTTTTGTCGTACAAATAAATGAAATAGAAATTTATACATTGGTTTGAAAACAAAATACTATAATTAAAGATATGAATTGAGAATAAAAACTGGTCTTTATATATATATATATATATAACGGAGTAAGGGTGTGCGTGTGCACGTGGAAATTTTTTCGTGTACTTTCGCTTATATACTAAATATAGCAGCGAAGATTATGATAATAGGTTGGGGTTCCGCTGCCCACACCATCCATTTCTCCAATCTTGTTTATCCTAATTCGTTTCCTTTTATTTAGCGGTGTACATCAGATTAATCCGAACAAATCCTATTCGATATTTTGAACTTTTTTTGAATTCGGATTAATTATATGTCAATTCATAATCCAATCCGAAACTTACGGATCAATTTTGAATTAATTCAAGTTCAAATCAGTTAAATTCGTCACAATCCTATAATTCAAAATTTTACATATATAATCTAATTTTTTCCACACCACAAACTCTAATTACTATATTTTGAATGGTGAAAAACAGAAGATTAAAAATTACATGTAAATTTAAGCATCCAAAAGAGTAGATTCTAAATATTACATGTATCTCATATTACGGATCGGATCGCCAAAATCTGAAACTCTAAAAATCTTAATTTGAAATCCAATCCAAATTTTTCGAATCAGAATGGTTTCTGATCGGAACGGATTTTTGGATTGGGACAATTATGCCCACCTTAGTTTTGGTATTTAGCCTATATGTACGTTTAGTAATTTTATGTTTGTCTAAGCATAACATAGATTTTCAAGAATTAAGCATGCATGAAAGATACTCTCGGCAGAACTTTGTATTTGTCAATTTTTAGCCGTATCTATAATTTTATACATACCTAAAAGTAAAGTTTGAGTTAAAAAGTTTGTAACAAAATAGCAAGCTGAGACACTTCGTAATTATGATATTATAGATCTGATTCCCTAAAATAGGTGATTATACTCTATGTATAGAGAATGATGGTGATTAGAGTCTAGAACCCAATAATAAATTCATGATTGCTCAACAATTGTAATTGTAATACTATAGAAAAAAAATAAAAAGCTCGGAGAAGGTCATTCCTCATAAAGGCTTAACTATGGGGATTATTTCCTTTATTGTGGTATGTAATTAACTCTCCAAGGACTAATGTTTCCTCATATTAAACCTCATATCTAACAAATAATAAAGAATTTCAACTTTATATTTAAATAATTTTTTCAAAAAGTACACTTTTTTCCCATAATTTTTTATATTTTATCATTTTTTCCACTTTTCATATAAAACTGCACACTAACCCAAATATGTGATGTTCTTCGGGACAGAAAGTACTAAAATAAAATCAAATAATGCAAACGATGTTTCCGAAACAAGCAAGTTGGTTCTAATAAAGTCACCAGTACCAAAAATTAAAGAGTGAGAGGATACATTGGGTAAAATCAAATAGTAACAAATAAAAAATAAAAGATACTTCTCACGCATATTACATACATACATACATACATACATACATACATACATACATACATACATATATATATATATATATATATGTTGTCCTTTT
>JAYMSP010005491.1:0-13545 GCA_036897095.1 Plantago elongata | reverse complement strand
TTGGGGCTCAAAATTTGCTGCTCCTATTTTTTTTTTTAAAAAAAATTGGTTGCTTGGGCCACAGACCCAATTAATTGGGTCACCGATATTTATGGTCTAAGAAGGAGAAGTCTTTGAGGTGTTTATTGTACTTTAAGGGACAAATATGTACTTCAACACTAAAATTGTAGTGATTTGATGAAACAAATTTTACTCAAAAAAAATATAAGCAAGTGATTCATGTTGTACTATATGGTAGCTCTTCCATTTTATTTGGGTGTCATATGTGAAGCTGAAACTTTACAACAAAACATTCATAGTTCTCTCTTTTCCCAGTCATACTTACTCTGCCCGGAATAAATTTTACACTTTAATTTTTTATCGTAAAACCTTTTCAACTTTAATTACGAATTAATTTTAAAAATAAATATAAAATATTTAATTCTTTTATATAATTAAAATTTGAAAATTAAAATTTTATTATATAAAAGTTAAACATTTCACATTTACAATATAATATTAATTCGTAGTTAAAACAATCAACACTTTTACATGGAATGTACGGGCTTGTACACCATCCACCTCATTAACACCTTGAATTTACACTAACTAGTTCATGTAAATAATCTGATCAAACTCAACTATGGCTATGCTTTAGGGTTTAAGATTTAATATCCTTTGTTAAGAATTCATTGAAAATGAAAAATTTCGCATCATGACCCAATTTGAGGTAAAGTTATAATAAGGATCCAACTGTTTTTTTCAAACAACATTCAGTTTATTATATCATACAATAACAAACTGTATCATAAAGTGTACATAATACAATTTTCACAATATTTAATGTGACAATATATAATTATTAATTTATTATAAAATACACATGATAAAATCGTCATTTTTAAATTGTTATTTCCACGTGAATACTGGTTTTAACTCTCTCTTGAAAATGAATTGGACTGTTGAGTCATTTGCATGGTCTAATTGGGCCCTCAACTTAGATAACCACATAAAAAAATTTGAGCTTAATTCTTTCGGCCCGTTTTCTTTTTTCTTTAAATTTGAAGCATGTTGCTATAATTTAATCCTTTCATACACTTTTAGGAGCATAAGAAATACTTATAATATTTAAATATTACATTAAACTTACAAATATTCTTTTACCATAATCAAAAATAAAGTATTTATCTACACCGTTATCACTTTTCTTCACCTACTTTTTTTTTAAATTAGTGTTATACGTTAAACGAATTAATATAAATGGATTTATTAATCCACACCCCTTTATAAATTCGATCTTTTAGATTAGATGGAATTCTATCATTGTATCAGAGCCTCTGGCTAAAGTTCAATCTGGGTTCGAATCTCCACAGAAATAATTTTCCCCTCATATTAAATTTCCACTCAAATGGCCTCTTCAAAAATGTTGAAATCGACCTTAAGTGTGGGGGGTGTTGGAGTATTAATATAATATGACTTAGATTCCACAACTCTCTAAAAGCTCGAACTTATAAAATGGTGTAGAACTAATCCACTTATATTAATTCGTTTAACACTGTTCGTCACTCGTGGGCTCGTTTCAACCTCATTGGAGAGGCCCAACGAATGGATAAATTAATATGGGTGGATACGTTGACGGTGGAATTCTATCCTTGAACCTTCTAAGTTCTTAAACATGACTAAATTCCATCTCATCTACGAGCTCGAACTTATAAAGAGGTGTGGAAGTGAAACTAATCCACTTATATTAGTTCGTCTAATACTAAAAACCTTTTAAAAAAAATTAAAAAAATATTAATCAAGAAAAATTATTGTATATTAAAGTATAAATATACAATTTCTTTTTAAAAAATATATACATATAACATGACAATCTACAATATTTTACTGTATATTTAATTTAGAGATGTTAGCCGTCTTATGAATTTATTTTTCAGAGTGATACTGACGTGATTTCCACCCACTTTTTCCTCTATGAATTTCATCTCCAAACTTCTAACACATCCCTTTCAAAATCTCATCATTCATTCACCTCCTTTAGATCTTCCCTTTTCTTTTCTCTTTTTGCATGAGCCAAAACCAACAATATACCACAAAGCTTTAGCCGCTTAAACCCCCAATTCCTCATAACATGATCCCTTACCGTATTTATATGTCCTATGCATTTTATCGATAGTGATGAGTTTTAATGCCAAAACCAACAATATACCACAAAGCTTTAGCCGCTTAAACCCTCAATTCCTCATAACATGATCCCTTACCGTATTTATATGTCCTATGCATTTTATCGATAGTGATGAGTAATTTAAAACGTGGTCGTAAATAAGTAAAGCTCATTCTTACTAGACACATTCCTACACCCGATGGCCTCAAGAAAACAAGCAAGTGACAATTATTTTAAGAAATGAACATATAAAGTAAATACACAAGTTCAATTAGCCACGCCCCTAAACTCTATTTTTACGAGGAGTCAAGTGATAATAAGTTTAATACAAAATCTCAAGTAGCCATTTTATCAAATGCTTAATTCTTATTAAGATGATTATAAAAGTAAGTGAAAACTTTATTTCGAAACCGAAAAAGACCTGATTGGTATAAAATTTGAATGTACGTTTGGATGGATTTTAGTAAAATTGTGTTTAGAATGGAATTGAAATGGGGTATTTGAAGTGTATTTTAGGTCAAATCACTGTTCATCGAGTCAAATGAACCGATTACCATTCCATTCCAAACCGCCCCTAAGATTGTTAATTTTCTGCAATTACACTATTTTAAAATCAAGAAGAGATCGTTACAAAACGAGTGAAACTTGAAAGTTATATGTGATATGAGAATCACATAAAAGTTAATTGACACATGCATCAAGAATAGTCGCATTGACGTTACGCCAACGTTTTCTACTTCAAAGTCAAACATTAATTGTCGCTCTTTTCTCAAGTCAGCCTACTCGCAATTCACAAGACCCAATCCCACATCTGTACTTCCACAGTTCAACGTACTCGGTACTTCACTTACTTTTCCATCATTACCAAGATACTCTCTGGCGGACCGTTAAAATCGACAAAACGTGATTAAAAACAACTAAAATTATCTTTTTTCAGTTCGATTTTAATCGTTTATCAAACATCATATAAAATTTTACAGGGTATCAAATGTAGAAAATTTGTGAGCCTGGTAAAAAGAGTTGGAATATTTCTAGAAATCATGTAATTTTGTAAATGTGTCTGACTCGAGCATTTTTCAGCCTGCATTGGACTTGGACATGCATGAAACTTAATACAGAAAACTAGATTCACATGGTATAGAGATTACAATCACAACAACAAAACTTGAGCCAAAAACAACTATAATTGAACCTCAAAGCTACTTTTATACACTAAACAGAAGCTAAAATCCTTCTAACTGGAACAAGATGAAATTTATAATTCTAGCAATAATGGATGAAAAATGGCATTTATTTACGTTCAATCACTGCAAGTAATGATTCAGTTCACAAGATCTTTTCGTATGAGGTACCTGAAAGCAAAGTTATGAGGAACCCATACAATGTCTTTTCGAGTCTTCCCTAGCTGACGTTTCTTGATTCTTCGTGTTAGAGATTCTGGTAAAGATTGTCGGATCATCTCCGTTATACTAGCGTGGCATAGACTTGAATCCTTGGCAAAGGATTCAATAATTTTGGGGAGAACGATTTTATGATCCTTCCGGATGCCAAAAGTGGCTCGAATGTAGTCTTCTTTTGCTACTTCCAGCTCTTGAAATACACTCTTGGGCGTGTAAACACGAACCTGAATGCAAATAACACACGTTTTTTAAATCACAGGACTCCAAAAAGAAGTGTTTTGTTCTGATGGGCAATAGTTTACTCACTGACATTAGAATTGAACATTTACTAAAATTAAGTGCTAGAGGCCCACAGTTACTTCAGAATAAGAGAGTGGGACAGATGATTACCGCAGGATCAGAATGACTCCCTGATGAAAGCGCGAAGTACAGTAGGTGCTCAGGATGCTCAATTGCATACGTTTTGCGTTCATCACCAGCTTTAAATTTTGTTCTTGAAGAAAGAAGAAACCTAAGCCACTGCACCGAGAGTTAAACATAGCAAACATCGTTTTAATGATTCAATGACAAAATGGACAAAGGTGTTACCTGTCCAGGACGAGACAGTCGACATCCCAGTATAGAACTCTGTATAGCATCAGCACTTACTATTTGACCTCCAACATTGTAGGCAGCCTACGGAAATGGGAAAAATGTATGAAAAAATGAAGATTGATCTCGAACTTGGCATCAATTTAAGAGTTTGATATTCTTTTACCTTCAAAAGTAAAAACATTCTCTTCACATTGTTCTGTGGGACACCATATGCCAAAACTGCCTGTTTGCACACGGAAGATGAATAAAGTCAGCTCAAATACGGCTAAAAAGCAAGAATGTTTGTTGAAATATAGGGTTATTACATGCATCACTAAAGCATTGTGAACATTGATCCAAAAAGCCAACTTCTCCTCATGTGCCATCTTTTTGGGGTCAACCACTTCCAGCAGAGAAACAAGAGACCTGCAAAATGAAAATTGCAGTGAATCAGTGATCACATTCGGTTTTAGACTATATTAAATGAAACTATGAATCTCAGTTCAATATTGTGGTAAGATTCTAACCTGAAGTTTTGTAACAAGTATTCAACATGGCTGAGTTTCTGACTATCTCGGTATAAACAAGTTACTTCCACCATCATGCTGTAAGGTCCACTAAAGTCTTTCAGTCCTTCAATATGAAAAGGATTATCCAGTGGAGCATCAAAAGATGAATCCTTCCTAAATCCGGGGCTCCACATGTCACACTGATCTTTAGGAGAAAACGCATTCATAGATGACGAAGATGATGCTGGAGATGACAGGTCGTGATTTGTTAATGGTGGATCAGCAAGCTTGCAATATATCTCAGCCATGCATTTGACCATTTCCTCGGAGAGCTTGTTTGGAGTTGAAGTATCTGGGAGATGATCTGATATACGTGTACCCAGGTGCTCAGCTAAGCTGATTACATGCGAAGAAGCATTTTGTGCATACTGTGTAAGAACAACCAAATATAAATCCCAAGAAATACCTCAAGACTTAGATAAGCACAGTCATTTCTCTAAAGCCAAGCTTTCCTAAGAAAAACATACAGATATTGCAAATATTGTCCAAAGAAATCATCTTGAAATAGTTTGAAGACCATGAATGAAGATGAGATACCTCCATCATTGATGATGGTTGTGAATAGCATGTACGAAGAGCTTTGCCCAGTTCTTCTGCAGGAAGACAAGGTTTTCTCGCCAGAGTACCCAAGCTTTGAGATACTGAAGAGTTGGAGCGTTGAATTATAAACTTGTCCTTGCCTGGACCATTTGCTTCTATTTTTAACTTGGAACTTGATCGAGTTTCAGCTTCGGGGGCAACATATGCCCTTGCTGATGTATAACTTGATTTTGAAAAATCTAGCCGCCTTCTTCCCCTTGGAGTTGTTGAGGTGGATTTTGGTTCTTCATCTTTAGGTGGTGAAGAGGAAGAGATTTGTTGATCATATGCTTTCCGATACAGCGAAAGAAGATATTGTTCCAAATGGCTAACCTCTAGCTCCAACACAGCAATTTCCTTAATCAGCTCTGTAGCTGGCTGGAAATATATACAGAATGCGTTTCTATAAATGAATGAGAATTGAGAACCATTCAAATAAGCTGTTGGTTCAAGTACCATTATAGAATTTGGTTTGTACTCTATAAGAAAAGTAAAGGATAGTATTACACTAAAATGTTCACTTGAAAAGTATATGAAACTTGGCCTGCTACCTGGGGAACTGAAATTTCATTTACAATATCATGAGATGCGACATTATAACCCAGAGCTTTCTCCAGCACAGAACGAACTGAAACTTGATCACGCAATCTCTTTTCCAGGAGCAATATCTGCAGGGCAAAATAACGTGTTCAGCACTATCTCAGGTCAAAATTACTAAACTTTGTAGTTTCTACGAAGATGTCGAAGTAGACAATATCTTAACCATACCTCTTGCCTCACAGATTCAGCATGTGATGAGTGCTTCTTCATGATGTTAGTATAATCATCTACAGCTCCCACGTCCTATCATTAATGGAAATAACATGAGAATTCTCATTCAAGTAAATGACCGTGGACTTTAGCAATAATCAAATATTATCAATCCATTTAGCAGTAATTGTTATATTTAAAACAGAGGAATAGGATTTGCTAAAGACACTTATAACATTCATAGCTCAAATTTCAAGGCTAATAAACTTAAGCCACTCTCAAACAAGAATTTTGGAGGTAGGAGTACAAACAACACTTACCGATTCTCTGTGTGTTGCTTCTTTGGATTGACTCAAGCTATCTTCCTCGGTTTCTCGCTTGTCTGGAAAGCTTCATTACAATTTAAAAAAATAAAAGACCAAGCTTCAATTACTCACATAGGTACAAATCCTAATCACATAACTATCCACTCTTGCAACCTATTGAGCAGAATCTAAACTAAGCTACATGGACTTTGGACTTGCCACGATATCGATTTCCAACTAAATTAAGCTACATTCTGAACTTGGGAACTAAGTATATCAAGATAACAGAAAATCATCAAACTGGAAGGTTCAAGATACGCAACAGATATTCATACTTGTAACAAAGAACAAGAACTAAGGCCCTGTTTGTTATACCGTTGGAGTGGCCATCTCCCCCACTCAAATCGAACATTTTCCCCACTCAAATCGAACAAAACATTTTTGTGTAAAACTCAATTTCAATTAGAAAAGACCATTTCTTCAAATATTAAATACATATACATGTACTACTACTAGCCATTACAAATACGGTTCATCAACTACTACTAACAGAGAACAAGAACTATACTTGCTTTTGGAACACTAAATAGCAAAAAAGAAAGAACTATTTACCTACTGGAACGCTTGTGTCTAACAAGAGAAGACCATTTACCACTACCAAAGCCTTCAAAACCCATCTCTGCAATACAAAAACAATAGTAAAAAGATTTCCAAATCAAGAAAGTACTAAATGCAAAGGTAAGATAAAAACAAGAAAACCCAGAAGAATCATGATTACCTTTCACAACCTGTGTTGTGTAGCATGAAGCATAAAGATTGGATTTTTATGAAACAAAGTCCAAGAATATACACAAGGGTGGTGAAAAACTCAATCAAAGAGTCAAAACCAGCAATTGTCTTGTTGCAAAGTTTTGTCACCCTTTCAGACTAAATAAGACAGAGTGTCTTTACAAGCTTATATGCATAAAACAAGAAATAATGACAATAAGGAAATGAGGGGTGGGTGTTTCGTTCTTAGTGTTGTTGACTTGACTATATAGTAAGGCTTCTTCTTCTTCTTCCTAAAATCTTTTGATGATGAAGACAAGTAATGGATGGGTGGAGTTGAGATCCAATGCCCAAATTTTCTAACATTACAAGTGGGAGTTGGTAACCGTCACTAGACTCACTACACTAGTGCTCACTGCTTAGTTACCAGGCCAATATATATGATCGATTTTCATGTCATGACCTTGTAGTAGATAATTGTGAAATTTAGTACTCCCTTGATATTTTACAAATTCCCTATCAAATTGAGTAAAATATTAATTTGGGTGAGATAGTTACAACTCTATTATAAGAAAATAAGTTGCTTAAGTTTGGTTCCAAGTGAATTAACAACTTTACTCTTAAGGCTCTACATAATTTAAGGAGTTTCAGGGAAAGAAAAAAAAAATTACAAATGAAAATAGTGGAGGGGAAAATGTAGGAAAATCTGGAAAAGTAGAAAAACAACAATAAAAATAAAAATCATAACAAATTATTATGTCTTTATAATTTATTTTATATAAACCAATATTTATTAAAAAAATATATTTAACCTATAAATAATATAATAATAATAATAATAATATGAGGAAATATATTTAATCTAAAAAAAATAATAATAATAATATAGAAGTGTCTCCTAAATATATATACCCTAGAATAACTTAATTAAGATATTTATTAAAATATTCTAGTTAAAGAAGGAAGTGTTATTATTATTATTATTATTATTATTATTATTATTATTATTATTATTATTATTGATCTATACATTTTTGTACAAATTATTTTATTTGTAACATTCATTATACTCGTATGTTAATATATTTTCATAATTAACAAGTTGTATAACTATAATCTATTTACCGATAAATATAGATACTCACCATCAAAGCACAAATTATACATATAATATTTACTAATACTTTAAAAAATAAAAAAATAATTTATTATAATACAAATAAATCTAAATTACATTATTCTATTTAATCTTATTCCGCATGCTCACAATTATCTAATTCTTTTCCACCTTTTATAATTATTTTAATGTTCCATTTTTATAATTTCAATGTCAATTTGTATGTAACTGAAAATAATATGCTGGTCAAATAATAATATTAGTTTGTACTTGTACACTGTTTAGTAAAGTAAAAGATAAAAAAGAAAAAATGTTAAGAAAAAAGAGAAATATCACAAGATTGTCAATTTTCAAGGAAAATTGGAAAATTACCAAACAACCAAAAAAAAGGAAAAAGAGTGGTTTCCTTCTACATCTTTCTAAGAAATTTAATTTTTCTTAAATTTTTTTCTTTTTCTTTAAAATCCCTTAAACCATACAGAGTCTTAAATGAATTTTAAAATTTAACTTCCTTCAAAGGAGTTTATTGTCAAAACCTTGAAGGAAATATCAATTGTTTATTTTATGTTGTAATTTAGAAGTGAAGGAATTTATTGTCAAAACCTCGAAGGAAATATCAATTGTTTATTTCATGTTGTAATTTAGAAGATAAGATGTAAAAGTTTTATGGACAAGGTCTGCTAAAATACCTTTGCTTATGAATTTTACACAAGGATGAAAATATAAGATAAACATTTGATTACATAAAATTCCCTAAATACTTTAAAAGAAATTACTTGACATTGCGATCAGTATATTGATAAAGGTGTAAATGGATGATAAAATAAGTAATATAATTAAAAAAATAATGATAAACTAGAAAAGAGAAATATAAAGAATTAGTTAATGAGGAAAAACTTCTTTTTTTTAGTTATGAAGTTTATAATGAAACACTAAAAGATAAAAGTTATGAAGTTTTTGATTGAACGGATGGAGTAATTTATATCAATACTTTACTACCCCATTGTTCTCGTAGTTAATCTTAGCCTTTTGAGAGTTCATTTGAGTTGAAATTTAATATGAGGCCAGATAATCTCTCAGGAGATTTGAACTCATATTATACTAATTAGAGTCTTTAAATAATAGAATTTCATAGTATTTAAATATCAAACTTATAAAGTGAACTGTAATCTAATCCGCTCCAATAAAAAACTGTCTATAATCTATAATTTGATACTGTTGAAAACTCCAAGGGGTAAGATTAGTACTAATCTACTAATGACCTTAACTTGGTTTAGAACAAGATCACACAAGATGTTATGTCCTAGGTTGAAAAGGCAATTCATTTGAAGTCATTATCAGATTTATCATTGTGAAGGAAAGAATGAATATAAAAGTAGATTTGGACAAAAGTGTAGAATACTTTTACCATGATTGTATTTGGTGTGAGTGTGGCTACACGGTAGAGTTCATTGTCAATTTCAAGGTTAGCAGAAAGTAAGAGAGAAAAGGTGAGCATGAAAGCTAGTGGAAATTGGGATTTTGGAAGATTACGGAAATGTATCTTCTCTCCCATCACATATATTTTGGTACTTGTACTCCTTCCCTTTTATTTTTCGGAAAAGATATGATTTGTATTTGAAATCCAGATCAATTAGATATTTACTCATGATAAAGAATTGAATGGTAGAAGTATTTTGTTTTTTAAAAGGTAAAAGATGAATATTTTAATAGACAAAGTCTCAGCTTGTTCCCTCCATCGTCTAGTATATTAAAATTAGGGCTTTTTACATAGTGCTTCCCTCCAGTGGCTTCAATTTTCATATTAATCTCTGATACTCTAACAATTACACTGGAGTCCAAAAAGAGGTGTGAGAGTTGACCAGCTTATTTTATGTTTTGTAAATCTGACAAACCAAACAAGGCCTTATGAGATTATTATTCACCTCTTCTTCCTTTTACATCTTCTCCCTTCTTCACCACCCACTACCATCACCTCCTCCACCGCCCACCACCGTCGCCTACTCCACCATCCCCTCTCCAATCCGGACCCAATCTCAACTGTAGCAATTCGAGTCTAAAAGGATCGAGCGTAAGGAACGGAAACGATTCGCGATTTGATCCGATTCGATTCCATTCGCGTAGTAGTGATCTTCAAAACCAATGGACGAAAGGAGAGATGTAGCAGCTGAGATTCGAAGCAAGAAAATCGCAATTTGATTCGCGATTTGGTTCTGTCGACTGATGAATGGATTTCGATTTGATCGAGTCTATCATATTCAATGATACGAACATGGCTGGTAGTGATGGTGCTGTAGCAGAGGAGGCACGATGAAGAGGAATGACAGCGGGTCGGAGGAGATAGCAGTGGGCGAGATAGAGGCGGAATGTGGTGGTGACGGCGTGGTCAACGGGCAGATTGTGGGTAGAAAGTTGCGGCGATATGGCGAAGCAGCGATTGATTGGGGAAGAGAGTAGGTTGGGCGGTGGAGATCGGAACCGAAAAGTGGAGGTCGTGGAGAGTCACAGCGTGAGGAAGAAACTGCGTGGAGAAGAAGCAGTTGTATGGAAATTGGTGGAGAGGGTGGGTGGTGGTGGTTCGTAATCGGTTTGGGTTGGGTGGTCGGAGTCGGGTTGTTTGAGGAAGCCGAGATACCGGAGGGTGGTGGTGGTGGGTTGGGCGCCCAAAATTAAAGGTGTTTGGCTGAATCAAAAATTCAATTTTCGAACAGGGGTAAAAATGGGTTTTCCTTCTTTTAATTCGTGAAAAGTCAAATCTGTGGGTTTCAATGTAATTAAATTTAACGAACAAGGTGCTTACATGTTATTGTTCAACTAAAAGGGATCTATATGTAATTGAAAACTCTACATAGGGTACCAGATGTATACGTCCCTTAAAATTATAATTGTAAAGCTTTGAATTTTTATCTTTCTTTATTAACTTATTTTGAGTCCAGTTGATGATTTTTGATCTTCTTTTAATTTTCGATTTACCATTTGGAATCCCACCCCTATACACAACCTCCATCGTCTTCTTCTTCTTCGTTTTCTTGCTTCTCCATTGCCTTCCTCAGCCACTCGCCATCACCTCCTCCGCCGCCCCTTTCACCGCCTCACTTTACACACCACCGCCATCATCGATTCCGAAACCAACCACCATATCTACTCCGAATCCACCACCATTCGTCCATCCACCTCTGTCGATCACCACCACAGCTCTACCCACGTCCCGCCACTAATCCACCGCCATCGCCTTCCGCCACCACCACAGTCGCCTTCTCATTGTGACTTCACCTTCGTCCACGCCTCCAACAGCTCTTCTTCTCATTTGATCTTGACCAAGGCGATTCCATCTCATTTCGCTTTCGGTAAATCTTCTTCCCTATTTGATTTCGATCTAGGTGGGATAAATGCATTAATTCCATTTTGAATTTCTTTGTTTGTGTTTTTAGATTCGTGTTCTATTTTCTGCATCTTCGATTGTTCTAGTCCTAGCTCTATCATGTGGTTTCAATTCGAATTGGTTCAGTTCTGAAGGTTTATTACTTTTGAAATTGGTTTGTCGGCTGTGTGATGATTCGTTATGTGTTTCACTATCGCACGTGGATCGTGCTCTGTTGCTTGTAACAGTTGATATCTTCCGCTTTCTTGTTATCCTACTCGCCTGATATGTTGAATTGATCTATTGTGTGTGTGTGACATGGTTGGCTCGGTTGTTGTAGCCGATTATACCTGAGGTCGGGTTTTACTTGTGGTAATTGTTTAGATAGTAGTGATGGTGTGGTTGTGATTTCGTCTTGTTCCTTGGCTTAGTTCGAATTGAATTGTTAGTCTTCTGTTGTGTTCATGTATCTCGAATTTAGTAAGTCTGTGCTTGTGTGTTCTTAATTATTTCTTGCTTTCCTGTTAGTGAGTATGCTCTGATCTGGAGATGACATACTCCTCTTTGTTCTCTGTACTGCTTGTTGTCTGTCTGTTTGAAATGTTGTATTTAGTCCTTGCTGAGTTGATTTGCAGTGTACCGTGAAAGCATGTTGCCTGTCTATAGATGTCAATGCCTTCTTTTTCTTTTTCCTCCACCCACTTCTACTGTCTGTGTGTTTTAGACTGACCGAGTAATCAAAACCCGTTGTATTGCTCTGTTCGTGTATTTAGAATATGTTCAGCCTTTTGTCGTCTTCTTGTTGTGTGCTTTGAGTACTGTCGATTAGGCTTAAATTTTCTGTTTGGTCTGCTCATGTTCCCTTTTCTGCCAGCGTAGTTGTTTTGTGGTGCGTTTGATTAGTCGGAATTGTAAATCTTGCTCCATGTGGTTGTTGATTAATGTGAAATCGCCTGCTAACTATTGTTGTATATGTCTTGTCACTGAGCTCAATGTTGGTATATTCGGTCGAATTGTACTCTAAGCACACGCAGCGGAATTTCAAAATTTTTTAGACCAACATGATAACATTAATTTAACGTGCTTGAATAAACTGAAATCTTACTTTGATAGCAATTCTAGTTCATAGCTGTCAGCGTGCAACACGGGGTCAGCAAAGTCAGCTTCGAGATCCTCTCCAAGTAAATCCCAATCCTCAGACTGTTTGTTTCTCCTCAAACCTCGGTATCCACAGGAGTTCCTTGTACCAAGAAGAACGCTAGGATGTTCTTGTGTTTGGATGTTGTGAAGTGTTTTTAGAAGAATCAATCAAATTATTCTTCACTGTTTTTGTCTCTTATCAAATATTGAATTTTTCTCCAAAAATCACACACTGTTTTTCTGCCTTTTTTTCTGTTGAGCTGAAAATAAGAAAGAAAAACTGAAGAGAACAAAACATTAAAGGAAAAGATCATGGCATGATGGGGACGTTGAAACGTCCACATCATTTCTTTGTAACGGGCGCGTGCCTTGCACGCGCCAACAGCCACTGCTGGGCCGGTTGGCCCAGCCCATTATCTTCCACTTTCTTGCTTCACTTCTTGGCCCAATTCATATAGTCCACGCCCAACTTTATAAATTGGTCTCTAATTCCAAATTAGTCCAACTATAACACTTCATTTTAATTGTTCAAGTCCAATTGAACTAACTAAAATTATTTTCATATTATTTACAATAAATAATATTCTAATCAACATTCATAGTTTGGTAAAGTATACTCCATATAGTGTGACCCATAGGGCCTTATATGTTAAGCACTAATTCAATTAAGTTCACGGTGAAACTCCTAGACAATTTACCGGACAATATTAATGTAAGGCTTTAATGATGATACGGTCCTTTCATTCACGAATACTCGAATAAGTCTAGAACTTGATTTCATGTCTGTTTTAATAACTTATTCATTTCTTTCTCAATCTTGTTAGTTGATCCTCGATTATA
>JAYMSP010005490.1:0-13551 GCA_036897095.1 Plantago elongata | reverse complement strand
TATATATTGTTTATATTTTATTTTGCTTCCGCACTCTGAATAATTTGGTATTGTAATGAATGATATTTTGTGAGTTTTAAATAAATATGCTTGGCTTGTCACAACTCTTGACGTCTGAACCCGGGTCTTGGGGCGCTACATGAACACTCAGATATCATATCTGAAGTTCATTCTCCAGAACATCTATCAACACTTGGGTCAGAAAGGATAAGTCTTCCATATACTGAACAAGTATATTAAGTTGTGATTTCTTCTCCAGCTCTCTGGATAAATAGCCGAAAAGTTATTTGAAGAGAAATCTGACAATCAATCATATAACCAACACCATCAAGGCGTGGAGTACAGAAAGTACTTGGTTTGGAAAATCAAGGAAAAGCTCCAAGTTATCTTGAGTACATGAAGTACTTGGCTTTAGAAGCTAGGGAATAACTCGGCGAGAACATTTGGTTGGGAACCATTTGTTTGTAAGGATCTTAGAATATGACATATTGTAAGGTGAACTCAATTGTCTGTTCTAGTGGATTCTAGGTCTAATTAAGACCGAAATGGACCGATCTAAGTAAAGACGATAAGACACAGATAGTGGATCATCAGGCAAAATAAATCACTTGTTCAACATTGCAACACAACAATCATATTGCAATAAAAAATTGAAAGTGTTTACCATCCGAATGAATACAAGTTAACAAATAGTTGTAACATTCAAACAAGGATCATAAAACCAGGCTGGAGAGTCAAGGCTCCAATAGCATCAGATATTATCCGACATAACCAACAAATTATCCAAAAGAGAGCAACACATGAGTAAATATTTGGACCATTATGAAATTACTGAAAAATAAAAATTGTTTTAAGGTCCGAGGACCATACACTTATCACGGAGCATACTCCGCCTTCACTTCCCAGGAGACTTCAAGGTACATTCTCATGATGCCTTCTCAGCTTCCCGGGTTGCATCATGCTTTTCTTTCATCTTGGCTATATATTTGGGACACTCCTCCAGCAGATCCATCTTCGAATGGCCAATAACCGGCCTGGGGACTTTTAGTCAGTGTTTGTTGTTCTCCAAGTATGTCTCGAACGGAACAAACACATGCCGCATTAGTGCTTTGGGAACAAAGGATGGCATGAAGGGACCCCCATGGTTGTACTTCATTCCCTCCGACTCCGGGGTCACAAGTTCCACGAACTCATCATTCATCAGCTCGTCATCCTCCAGTGGTTCCGAAGTAAAGTGAGTCTCGTCAGCTTCGGTCCGGGTCTTGAGGAGGTTTTCGAGCACATGATTCTTGAAGCTCCGGGACATCTCGATCAGCTCGAACAACCCGACCTTGAGTACCTTGTACTCAGTCTGTACCTCCTCCAATTTCTTACTCAGGGTAAATACCGCTTGGCTGTCAGTTACTTGTATTTCGAGTTCAACTTCTGCCACTTTCACTTGTATTTGGCAGCCTTGTCCTCCATCACCTTCACACTAGCCTCGAATTTGGAGAGTTGAGAGTCTATATCGGCTCTCTCCTTGGTAACGACCGTACAGGCTCGGACAGCGGCAGTCAGCTGTGACAATCAAGATCCGGAGATGAGAACATCATTATAAATAATAGAAACACAAAGTCTTAGAGTGTCGGATACCATACCTTTCGATGTGCACCATCCAGTTCGACTATTCTCTCCAACTCATCCATCGCAACAAGGCGAGTTATCTCGGCTTCCAGATCTGCATCTGGATCTTGGCCTTCATCAACTTTGCCTTTGCCCTTTTTGGCGGCAGGAATGGGACCTTCCGAAGGCCTTTTAGCCCTTGAAACAACCTTTGAAGCAGATGATCCGGAGGGCTTGAGAGGATTTTTTGGCGGCATCAGCAGTCTTCCCAGCGGCCGTCTTTCCTTGCTTCGGGGTGGCCATCTTTTGTGGTTCACCACTCGCATACACCAATTGTAGGTTCTTATCTCGGTAAGCAACAACATTCACTGGATCTTCCATCGGCAAGGTTGTTGACACCGAAATCCTCTTTATAATCACAATAGCACTTTTCGGCTAATCCGGCTATAAAGGACAAGGGTTGAAAATTTAGTCCTCGGAAGAAGTACTTCTCAGGTAAGGATTGTTTCCGGAGGCCCAACAACCATCTAGGCAAATTCCGAGCTAGCGTCCTATTAAAGGGGTATGTTTGCCGGGAGAATTTGCTTGAAAACTTCTACTTGATCCGATTGGACTCTACTTGGCCCTTCTTCAAATCCGGCCAAACAAAGAAGTATTTCCTCCACCACTTGACTCCAAGAGAAGAGATCGGATCCTCAAAGAAGGAATATCCAGCCCGAACTATAAAAGAGTAGAAGCTCGAATGAGATTCACTGGCCTTAATTTCAAAAAGCCTTTCGAAGTTGCCCGTAGATAGAGGAACCCGAAGATGTTGGCACAAGACTTTGAAGCACATCAAATTGCCTAGGGAATTCAGAATAATTTGGTGCGGACTCAACTCAAGGTCATTGAAAATTTTCAGAAATTGAGGAGCTACGGGAATCCTCCATCCGCAGTGCTGGATACTTCGTACACAACCATGTACCCAGCCGGGGGATTGTAGAACGCATGGCTAGTATCCGGGATTATCATCTCCACGGACTCAGGAATTTGATACTAGTCCGGATCTCATTCAACCTTTCATGGGTCAACTCACTGGCCTGAGTGGGTAATGTGTCATCCAAATTTAGCTCACCATGTAGGTTTGGATGGACCATGTCGCCCCTATCACGTGGATACTTGATTTCGAACACTCGATCACTTGAGGTTCAAACGGAGATGCCAGCCGTATTGTCCTCATCTTCAGCTTGTTGGGGTCCCTTTCCGACCCCTGTAGACTTGGCTCATCTTCTTCCTCCACCTCCAACTTCGGCACAATTGTAGGGGGTGCATCTAAAGTGACTTTTTCCTCGTCATTAAAACTTATCACCATCACAGACCGTACAGGGGTAATTACCCGAACAGTCTCTTCAACCCCTGCCTCGTAGGCAGCTACATCCGGAGAGGCATCGCCCCTGTCTTGCACCATTTCTACAAGGGGTTCCTGAGGATCCGAGATAAAGAGTAATTGGTAAGGATTTATACGAGTATCACAATCCAAACTACGGCATAAGAGACGGACCTCTGGAGGAAGACCGCCTCCTCCCGACCCAGAGGTAGTGCCGACTTCACGAGTCGAGGTTTCGTGTGTCACCAAGGCCTGGGAAGTAGAAGAACTCGGATAATCTTGACGATCTAGACATTTGGAACCTGGAACTACTAGACTAAAAGAAGGACTACTACCTCTACACCCGAGCCTATCTCTAGGTGTGGATGATTTCGCTCTTCAAGATCCTTTGTACCTCCAACATCAACTCTCTCTTTGGAACTTACGGAAAACGAGCTCGTACTCGAACTCGATCCGGTCTCCGATAACCTTGAGCTCCGGAGACGTTTTGACTATAGTTATCTGACATCCTATGGAATGAAGGAAAGGAACTATGAATCTATGCGATTCGAGTCAACCTAGGCAAGAAAAATTAGGACAAAAATGTAAAGGGTTTTATCCTCGAATTCCTATTAAAATTGCCTAGCCCCATTTAGTTCGGAAGTTAATTCGGGCAGTTAGTATTTGTACAAAGCAACCTATCCAACCACTCGTGTCCCGGACTCGCGAATTGGCTTAAGTTATCTCAGATCCAAACCAACATACATAGCAAATAGCGAACAAAATTATTTGGATAAAGACGAAGAATAAAAGCATACGGGTCTAATTGAAAGATGAACTCGGACCCTTACTTGTGATAACTCGGAATTGGATCGAAGGCAGCTAACTTCAGAAGTAATTTGCAATTTGCTTCGGATGTCTTGGACGCGCACAAAACCATTCTCTAAGTTCAATGTGATAGTGACAATGACGACGACCCTATTTATAGGAGAAGATAATTTTGGAAATCCAACTGCCTCGATGAACGTGCTCCCATTTTAACCGCCCATCTCAAGTGTCTTCTCAAGTTTTGATTGTTGTGTGATAATGATTCACTTATATTTGTCGATTGTAAATGTTGCTCAGTTGGTGACAGTAAATCCTTGAGTGTTTCTCCATGGATATTGGATTGATTAATCTTAACCACATTATCTCTGTGTGTTGATTTATTGTTTTGATTCAGTGCTTCATTGTTTGTTTTGATTGTTCGATTGCATGAATCTAATAAGTGGCGCTGTCTGTGAGAACAATCACATAATTGAATCTCCGTTTCGAGGTGTTTGTTGCTTGAATCTAAGCATCAATGGCAACACGGTTTGACATAGAGATGCTTACAAGAACTGATGATTTTGGTTTGTGGAAACTGAAAATGCAAGCTATCTTAGTTCAACAAGGATTGTCTGATGCTTTGAAAGGAATTAGTTATTTCTTGCAATTCAAACCAAAACTCATGGAATTAGTTGTTTCTTGCAATTCTCTTCCTTGCGCTTCAGGCTTTTTTTCTTGTATTTATTTGCCTATATATCTCTGGACTTTGGTTCACCGTACAAACTTTTTGCGTTTTATCTTATCATTGCCCGAGCCAGTATATGGCCAGGTGAAGCAAGTGCCTCGCCTGGAATTTTACTAGCTAATGTCTGGTACTAGTTTAATTACTAGCTAATGTCCAGTACGTCTTGAAATTAGATTGTAGTTCTACTCTTTTAATTAGATCTCAAATACTAGCTAGTTTAATTTGGTTCCAACATTCAACTTCTCAATTTGATATACCATTATTAAAAAAATTTCTTCTTTCATTCATTTCTTTCGATCCTTTCTAATACATTTTTTACTTGAACACGTACAATATAATCTCTTTCATTATCTACTTTGTATACTTAATCCTTCATTAGGGATCATCTCTTTGTTCTCTCTTCTAAACGTAATTTTACGTCTTTTCTCTAAAATTAATTTCCTTCGTCAATAAAATACTTTAAAATATCCGGATGTACGTCTTACTTTAAAAAATAACATTTACTATTATATTTTTAAAATAATGATAAAATAATAGATATTAAAAAAAATATGAAGTGCTACTTACCATAATTAATAATTAAAACGGTGATAATTTCAATTTCTAGGTCAAAAGCATTTATCATAATTTTTCGAAAGATTTCAATTTTCTCGATTTAGACCGTACAGAGGGACTGATAAATATATTGACACAAATACATAACAATAAAATATTACTACATATTAAAAAATTATTTTAGTTAAATAATTTTATTTTTATTATGCCTTATATGTCTTGAATTTCTGGCTCTGCCACTGCTTATCATATCAACGAAAACCACTCGCACAAATACAAGAAAACCTCAACGGTTGCAACATTAAACATAGGCGACAATAGGCATGAATGAACACATAAATTCATTCATGCTTCTTATTAATATCACGAAGCATTACAACCCATATAGAAATTAATCTAGAACGTTGCAATTAGTTGCGAGGTTCGGTATCAACTTTTTGTCCAGCGTAAGTGCAGCAGTAGCAACCACCTCGCCTATAGTTCCTCCCACAACAACCATATCGACAATATCCTCCTCCACGACCTCCACCACCATTGTAACGACCTCCACCGCCATTGTAATGACCGCCACCACCGTTGTAATTTCCACCATTTCCGCCACCATTGTATCCCCCACCATTATTATAACCACCACCATTATTGTAACCACCACCACGATATTTCTCATCATTCACAGTAGCAGCTTCAGTGTTTTTGGTTGTGGCAGCTGCACACAATTATACGTAAGACACAAGTAATTAAATGGAGTAATTTTAATTAGTTCTCAATCTATCTTAAAAATCAAACAATATTTATAAAGAAATCAACACGCGTATGAAATCTTACTTGCGTCGAGGGTATTAGAAGTCTCTTCAGCCAATTCCCGAGCAACCACTTGGGTTGAAATGAAAAGAAGCATGGCTAACATAAGACCAACAAACATCAATGTCTTTGAAGAACCCATTTTTGCAATTGTGTTTTAATTAGTTTAACCAAAAAGAGATTGGATGATGAATATGAATGGTCAATTTCGTATTCTATTTATAGACAGAAGATCTTCTAGCTAGCTGATATAAAAGGGTAAGGAAGTATATGAATATTACTCATCATGTAAATGTAATTATTACATTGGCCCATGATTTAGTTGGGTGTTGAAGAGGAGTTTTCCAGTTGAGTGAATTAAACATGCATTTAAATGATTTTGAATTTTTGATAGCTAGTTGAAGTCGTTTTTAATAACAATGGATGGGAATGGGGACAGGATGATGAATAAAAATCTTACATTTGCTCTTATCACATGCATTGCCCATCATTCTCACTGTTAATGTGCATGCTTCAACACTCACTACATACAATTTCAGAGGATATTATATAATCACTAAAACGTATGTACCTGATGTACCATCTTGGTCCTTGGAGATAAAATCGTTGACATATTATCAATAGAGTTTCGATAGATCCTAGTTTACATACACATTGTACAAAGTCTTTGTTGTTTTTGATATTGTCTGGATCTTCGGATCAACTTGTACTTATTGATTTTGGGGAGAAATAAAGTTTAATTTCAGTTAATAAAAATTCTTTTGTAACGACCCGGACTACTAATGGGTCGGTGCGGTTACTCATGAGCCGCTCTCCTAGTGATATGTTGGCCTACTGTACCAACACAAGTCCTTTCCAAGTACTCATGCGCGAACCGAGAGACTTTCCAATTGGTCACCCATCCTAAGATTGCTCCAGAGCAAGCACGCTCAACTCTGAAGTTATTGTAGGTGGATTGCTGAAAAGAAATCTTCACCTTGTTGATATGGGTAGCGTTCTCAATCCTTTAAGCTCTACGGACTTGACTTGAAATTTTGGGGCATTACATTCGCACCCGCTTGAAAGGTCCGGCCAACCGTCCACTCTGTGTGGACTTTGATTTGGCACGACTCTGATACCATTTATAACGACCCGGACCACTAATGGATCGAGCTCCGACCTTTTGGACCGGCGTGGGTACTCATGGGCAATTTCCGTATGCTCGCCCCACTGTACCGACACGAGTCCTTTACCGCGCACTTGGTCGTCACTTGTGTGCGAATCAGTAGACTTCCTAGTTGGTCACCCATTTTAGGATTACTCTAGAGCAAGCATGCTTAACTCTGAAGTTCTCATTGGTGGATTTCCAAAAAGAAAGGTATGATAGTAGCCATCTCGATCCCTTTAAACTCTTTGAACTTGACTCGAAACTATGAGGCATTACTTCTTTTTTGCTGTTTAGAAATAAATAAACGGTAATTAAATAAGTATATAAGAAGTTAAGTAAATAATCGTGTGTAGTGTTTTTTATTAGTTTACCCTTCAATCTCTTACAACTTTTCTTTCAAAGAAACGGTGTTCTAAAACATTTTAAGTTTTATGAGAGAAGGCATATAGATAATATTAACAATATAGACGTTTGGTTTATTGATAACGCATGTTTACATGAAGACCGTCTCTTATGAGATTTTGTGTCTAAAATAATTTAAGAAATTCAACAAAAAGAAAATAAATTGAAATTAAACATATAAGTAAATCTTGAGAGAGACAGTTTTCATGGAAAGATTAAATGAGACGTACATAATTAAACAATACAATTATGTAATAAAAAAGTGATATAAAATATATGTTCATGTATAAAACATTATTGATAGTACTAAAACATTAAATTTTATGCGGTGCAACAAACAACTAATCATAAAGCAACACATTCATTTTCATGAAATTTTAAAATACTGAAATAAAAATGAGTGAATTTCCTAAAAAATAACCCTTAGATAGAGAAATAAAAATATAAGTTTCTAATATTACAAACTAACCTAAAACAAAAAACAAGTAGCTAAAACCGGTCAACAATTTGGATATACAAAATAGATCCATATATATAACGATATAACCCGTTTTGCATCATTATCACTCCTAAAAAACCTTCAACTCAAACTTTTTCTCTCTAAAACTCTCTATCCCAACCAAGGGCCAGCAACATAGAGAAGAAACAACCGATCAAACTTGTTTTCCGATCAAAAAATCGACGATTACATACATACATTGATATATTATGCAACAAAAATGATCGAAAACGAAGATACTCTCTTATTTCAAACATTTTCATTATTTTTTTCATATTTCGAATGACAAAATAACTCAAATCCATGTAGATCTTAAAAGTCAAGTTTGAAAAATTGTAGATCTAGATCTATTCATCTATATTTTCGTGTTTTGATGGTAATCCATTGATGTTATTGTTGTTTATGCATTTTTTGAGGTGCAATCATGCTTGCATAAGGATCATATAGTGTTTTTATTCAAAATCTGACCTCATATATCAACTGAGATATGGAAAAAAAAGGTTTATATGTTTATAGCAGTATGTGCTATGTTCTCAAGAATATTACATATGTTTTCATTCAAAATTTGGCAATTGTTTTTGTGCTCTGTTTTTTGACATATTATTTTGAATTCTGATTTTTACAGTATTTTCTATGTTCTTATGTATATGTACTATCTTCCCACCTATATATATCATATGTTCTCAGCAATATTTACTACAGTTTATATGAAATGATTGCTAATACTTGCCCCAATGGGGCGCCATGGCGCTGCCGCCGTGCCCATCGGCGCACCGTAGGCGCCCCAACGGGGTGGGCGCGACGAAACAAATGGCGCCTGGCACGGCGCTGACAACAGCCCAGCCAATGGGCTGCTGCCAAGTGCCAACACCCCCCACCCTAATTTTTTTTTATTTTTTTCGTTTTTTTCGGTTTTCAGTTTTTATCCGTTTTAAATATCTCTAAAAATACTTAATAAAAAAATATAAAAAAATCACCAACGGATATATTTTTTCACAATCTGCAAAATGAGAGAAAATTTGAATTTTTTTAATTTTTTAATTATTCATTTTGAACCTTAAAAAAATTATAAAACGACTTAAAACAATGCAATTTCATTAATTTCAACATCTAAGCACTCTTATGATATGAATAATATGTAAATAAAAAATAAAAAACAAAAAAAATGCTGACGTGGCGACGACGACGCGCCACCAGGCCGTCATCATTGTGGATGGTCTAAGTAATGTTGTTATTTATTCATTTACAAGGTGATTGTAATAAGGATTTGGCGGTGTATTCAATCAAGATTTGACTTCAATAAACATCAACCCAGATCTGAAAAAAAAAGTATACAACATTTCTATGTTCTTTCTTTTATGTGATATGTTTTCAAAAATATTACTTAATGTTGTTGTTGTTATTGTCTACGAATGTTGATGATGTTACAAATATTCAAAATACATTCTATTTCTATTATGATTTTTACCTTTTCAATCCATAAAAAGTTATTACTAAATATGTTACAGTTTTAATTCAATGATCTCTACAAATATTGCTATGTTCTTTGTTATAGAAACTATGATCTCTACAAAACGTTGCCAAAGTTGGATTCACATTCAAAAGGTGTACAAACTTGATGAAAATTGAAAAGTTTATCAGAAGTATTTTATGTGTAGTCATGTTGGAAAACCATAAACAAAATCAAAAATACCTGTTCTAGCACCTCCCAAGTTGTAACTAGAAGAAGGTGGATGCAGCAGAAATAAAAGAAAACGACGTGTGGATGACTATGTTCTCCGTTATAATGACTATGTTCTCTGTTATAACGACTATGATTTCAGTTATAATGGTTATGATTTCAATTATAATGATTGTGTTCTCTGTTATAATGACCATGTTCTCTTTTATAATGACTATCTTTTTTGTTAAATGATTATGATTTCAGTTATAATAACTATGTTCTCTATTATATGTATGATGATTTTAGACTAATAAAAGTCTATATTTTTATTTCAAGTTACTATGTTCTTTCAATAATTACTATGATTTCAAAATTAAAAAACTATGATATCAATTGAAAACACTATGATTTCAAAATGAAACTTTATGATCTGAGGAAAAATATTTATAATCTCAAAAAGAGAAAAAATATATATTACATATCTTTAATTAACAATTAAAAAAGTTAGCATTTTGGCCAGAATTGTTCAAAATACAAAAAAAAAAAAAACATGCATTATCTTCAGCAACCTTCTTATTTCCTTACATTTGCATGCATCACTTTTAAAAAACACTATGGTTTCAACATAAAAAAATACTATAATTTCAGATTAAATCCATATGATCTCAACTTAAAACTTTATTATATCAAAACGCGAGTGGATCTGCAGAAAAACGATACTGACCCGGATACGCAAATATCACATGTTTAATGATAAATTGTGAAATGATCCCGTTTCTAGTTAAATTAATTAAAGACCGTTTTTCTTGAGACATTTTGAATGAAAATATAGGTAATTAAGAAATTATTTTTTTTATTGAGTAAATTTTAGCATGTATTTTTGGGTACTTTTTATTATTATTTATATTTGTTTAATTTTATTCATAAGGTGAATAGACGATGCTAAGTATAAGGTGATTATCTTGTTCCATTTGGCGATTTTATATGTATTGTTCGATCAAACAACAACAGTATTTTTTTAATTAAAAATGGTATTTTGTTCACAATATAGCCACTGTTGAATGATGTATTTATATACCGGATTCATTTAATTAATTCAAGACGAGGTTGCTTGACATGTGAGAATTCAAATTGAATTGGATTATACAATACGGTTGGATTGAACTACTTTCAATCTTTCACTATGATAGGTAAACGATATATAACTCTATTTAATTTATTTATAGTATGAAAAATAACAAAACAGAAATGAATTAATTCAACTAAACTGAAATGTACTAATTAATCATAATTTTATTTTGTAATTCACCATGCAAACTTTTGGTTTTCTTAATTCTTACAATATCAAGCAACCAATTACACAAATATAAGAAAACCTTAACGATTGATGCATTACAATAAACACGCAACATACACATAAATCCATTCATGCTTCTTATTACTGTCATGAAGCATTACCATGCATCCATATAGAAACCTAAAACCTTGCGATTAGTTGCGAGGTTCGGTATCAACTTTTTGTCCAGCGTAAGTGCAGCAGTAGCAACCGCCTCGTCTATAGTTCCTCCCACAACAACCATATCGACAATATCCTCCACCACGACCACCACCACCACCATTGTAACGACCTCCACCACCATTGTAACGACCGCCACCACCGTTGTAATTACCACCATTTCCGCCACCGTTACTAGGGTACCCTCCATTATTATTACCACCACCGTTGTATCCACCGCCATTGTTATAACCACCACCATTGTAGCCACCACCATTATTATAATTACCACCACCATATTTCTCATCATTCACATTAGCAGCTTCAGTCTTTTTTGTTGCGGTAGCTGTAGATAATATGATAATAATAAGTAAGACACAATTAACTAAATGGATTTTCGAATTAAAATATTAACTAATTAAACCCTAAAACTTTTAGTTTTATGGAGTCATTATAATTAGTTCTCGATCGGTAATATATATTACATCGAAAAAAATTCATAAAGAAATCTACACGCCTATGATTTAGAGATGAAATCTTACATGCATCGAGGGTAGAAGTCTCTTCAGCCAATTCCTTAGCAATCACTTGGGTTGAAATGAAAAGAAGCATGGCTAACATAAGACCAACAAACATCAATGTCTTTGAAGAACCCATTTTTGCAATTGTAGTTTACTTTACCAAAATGAGATTGGATGATGAATATATTGGTCAATTTGGTATTGTATTTATAGACGAAGATCTAGCTGCTATAAAAGGGTAAGAAAGTGATAACTGTCATAACTACATAGGGCCATGATATAGTTGGTTGTTGATGAGACCGAGTTTTTCAACTTAATGAATTTAACATGCAACTTATGGGTCAAAATCACTAGTAGACGAGTCGATATTACACAAATAAAAAGTCAGCAGGTAGTTGGAATCGATATTAATAAGAGAATCGACACTCGACGGTACATGAACCAAATCTAGCAAAACAAAATGAATATTTGATCTTATCACATTGCATGAACTCTCATTATTGTCAATGTTTACAGGAAAAATAGATGGAATAGAATAAGGAGTTTAGTGTGGGTTTGGATTAGAATTCGAACTCAATTGCGATTGAATTGGATTGTTTTGTATTTGTCAAGGTCATTAGAATTGATCAATTATTTGCCAAAACATAATTCAATCACAATCCAATTCCCACTCAATTCAATCACAATTCAATTCTCACTCAATTCTTAACATATAAAACCCTATACAATTTTAATTCTATACCAAACACAAATGTTAACAACTCAATTACAATTTAGTTACTATTCATCAATTCACCGAAACTCAAACGGATTCAATCAACGACAACGCCTCCGACCTGAACCAAATTGATGCTGCTAATTCAGCCTCTACCTACTAAAGCTCAGAAAAGACAGAGACATCCCGACAAAGAAGGTTCCAGGATTGAACCGGAAAATTCTTGGGACAACGATAGAGAATAAGAGGAAAAATCAGGGGATCCAGCCCCGACCTATGCTAATAGCGTGTTTAAGGAAAAGATCGATATCTTTGTTGATGAGGACCGTATGCAGGAAGAACGGGAGAAGATTAGAATTCTCAATGCTGACAAGAACATTCCATTCAAGCAAGTAATCCTTGACAAGAACTTTAGGACTGAGATGGAGGCACAGTGGAAGGAGGCGATCATCATCTGTTTTCTTGGAAAACCATGGTTTTACCCTGCTCTATCGAGCAAATTGAGTATGATGTGGGGATTATATGGGGATGCCGAACTCCTGGACCTTGGTAACAACTGCTACTGCCCGAAGGGCATGAATGCCAAAATTCGTGAAAAGATCTTGACGGAAGGGCCATGGTAGCTGGCTAGCAGCTTTCTCTCAATTAGAAAGTGACAGCCTGTTAGTCCAGATAACAGCCTTTGGGGGGGGGGGGGGGGGGGAGTGAATAGTCTTTTCGAACTTTTGTCGATAAACACGATTTCTCAGATACTTGAAGGTATCTGATACTTATAATCATAGAGCGGAAGACTTTATGCGATAAATAAATGAGTTTGTGCTTTGCAATAGTAAATGGGTGTGTGTGTGTGTGTGTGTGTGTGAGAGTTGTTAAAATGTAAATACAAAATATAAATGACACATCAAGTATAGTGGTATCTGGAGGTGACGTAATTCTCTAACTAATCCACTCGGCCTTCAGAGACCTAGAATCCACTAAAACAGATAATTCCTATAATAAATGGTTCCCAACCAAATGTTCCCCCAACTCCTATAGCCAAGTACTTCATGTACTCAAAATAACCTTGGAGTTATTCCTTGATTTCCAAATCAAGTACTTCTTGTACTCCATGCCTGAATGGTGTTTGTTATGTTGTTTGTCAAGTAAGCTTCTCTTTATAACTTTTCAGTTATATTCAGAGAGCTTGAAGAATCAAGACTACTTAATATACTTGTTCAGTGTATGGTAGCTTGCTCTTTACTGACCCAAGTTTGT
>JAYMSP010005489.1:0-13552 GCA_036897095.1 Plantago elongata | reverse complement strand
GGGAACAGGTAGGGAGGATGCAATCACCCTTCTACTCTCTAGATGGGAGAACAATCGCCGATAGATGCCGGTCTTCTATGTACTTTCTTGATCTCCATGACGGACCGACCCTAATGGTTTACGGTAGATACTCAATAAGCAGGAAAACTCTCTACCTTATTCATCCATAACGGTCCAAGAGGATATGGTTGTTGAAAAAATCAAACAATACCATGTGAATTTATGTTTGTAGAATAGTAATTTTGTGTATTTGGTGGGGTGACGTATACCACCGCGGGGTTGGTAAACAACCGTGACCTCATACCACCGCATAGTTGTGGGAACAAACCTATTGATTGTGTTTTATACTTTTATATTTTATTCTGGTCCGTTTATGAAAGACATAATTGTTAAAGAAAGCTGCATATGTAATGATATAATATTGGATGAAGAAGGACTACGTACCGATCCATAACCAACGTTGTTTACATAATGATTACATTATTTTGTTGATTAATTTATTTTTTATCATTCTTTTTCTTTTTATTATTAGAAGCAAAATATACTGTGACATTGTCACGGGGGTTAGTACTAGTAATAATCTAAATTGGTCAACGTAAACTTCTCCCACTTTATTTCCATTATTACTATTATTAATCCCACATTAATTTATTACATTGCTTTAAAACTCGTATTCGATTTCGCAAGAACTTGAACTAGAAACTGAGGGAGTATGTGTTTTGATTAAAATTTAAAAATATTGATAATTTTCCTAGCAATAGAAGTCATTAAATCCGTTTGGAATAGTAAATAATATTCTTCCTTTTTAACTCAACTTCCGCCTTCCAATATTCATACGCATGAAATTTAATGTTTTCATTTTAAGAAGTTTTTTTAATGAGATAACAATATCTAATATACTTTACTGGGGGTGATCGTTCGGATCAATCCGATCCGATCCGATTCGAACTTCGGATCAATCCGAAGTTTCGGATCAACTGAGTGTCGACCCATAATCCGATCCGAATGGCTCGGATCGGATTCGGATTAATCCGCCCGGATTGGATCGGATTCGGATTAATCCGAAATTAATCCGAAAATATTCAAAAAATAAAGTTCCTGTCCTGCTCCTGCCATTTTCAAATCAAAAACTACAATACATAACAAAACCAAGACTATCCGACGGATTTAATCCGATCCGATCCGAATTCCGAAAAACTCAAAAATACCAACTCGAAATTCGATCCGAAAATATCGGATCGGATTGGATCGGCTTGTCAGATTTTCGATCCGGATTCGGTTTTCGATTTTTTTTATCACCCTTATACTTTACTATTGGCAAGTTCATTGAGTAGGGGAGGGAGTAGGTTCATTATTGAACGAACCATTTGGACACAATCTCGTTGAAGAAAGAAGCGAAAAGAAAAGAAAAGAAAGTTGACACAAATCAAACAAACAGAAAAGCTATATATATAACCATCTGAATCTCAACGTGATTGGTTTCGCATTTCTCGTCGATTCCAATTTCCCCCAAAATTCTCCATCTCCTCCGAAATGCCTCTTCCATCATCATCACCACCACTCCCAACCTCCACCTACACCACCATCCCCATCTCCACTACCGAACTCATCTCCCGATCCACCCAAAACCTCTCCTCCTGCATCTCCCGCCGCCGCCCCTGGCCCGAATTCCTCACCTCCTTCGACCCCCCTCCCACACTCTCCGACGCCTCCTTCCGCTTCCGCACCAACGCCGCCTACTTCTCCGTCAACTACTCCATCATCACCGCCTCCTGCGCCGCTCTCGCCCTCATCGGCACCCCAATCGCCTTGCTGGTTATCGCATTTGTGTTCTACCTATGGCTGATTTTTCATTTCTTCCGCGAGGATCCGGTGATTGTGATGGGGCGTCAGGTGAGTGATTTCGCGGTTATTGTGGCGCTGATTGTGGTGTCGATCGTTGCGGTTTGGATCACTGGGCCGTTGAGCGGGCTGTCAACGGGGATTGGGATCGGGCTTGTGATTGCGGTTATACATGCGGTTTTGAGGAGTACGGACGGGGTTTATTTGGATGAGAGCGGTGCCGTTTCAAATGGATTGGTCGCGGCTAGGCCTCCGTTGTAGTGGTGTTTAGCTAACTGTGGAACGGTTTCGATTCGTAGCTTTGTTTTGTGTGTGTGGATAAGAGGATATATGATTGTTTTTGTATGAGATTGATTGGAATTTGTTTGTGGAATAGATTTGGTTACTTGATTGTGCATTTGGGAATTTGAATTTGGATTGTGATGATTCTTTAGTCTACATGAGAGCTGCTTGTGTTTCTTGAAATGCTGACTTTTTTTTAACTATGTGAGCAAGAGCTGAAAGTTCTAACACTAAGCTAGCAAGTTAGCTTGATGATATTGATGGAAATTTGGAAATCTGACGATATCAAATTTTGTCATCTCTGTATTCTGTTCTCCAGCCTTGAAGGTATCGTGGTTTCCCAAATATTTTTCATTAGTTGTATAAAGTGAAACACAACTGAGCATTAGCAGTTTAGCTCCAGGCATCTGAATATCTGATGCATTTTCTCGAGTTGAGTTGTGTTGTGTTGCATTGCATACCAATTGCTGCTGCTAATGATTTGAGTAGTCGTACTGAAAGCATTTTAGAAGCAAGGAGTTAAGTTAACTATCCTTCTGCAAGCCTGCAAAACATTTGTGGGGTAAGTTAGGATGGCGACCAAGTTAGGATTGAAGATGGAAGAGAAGAAGAGAGTTTTTGGGTGTGAAACCACAGATTTTGTCACGTGGATTGTACTTGGCGTTTAGAATGAGTTGACGTCGAAATGTGATTGTCACGTAGTAGTAATTTTCAATATCTCTGCAATATCTTAATTTCTTGGTCGTACTATTGCAAATTTGCAATAGACAAGCATGCATCACAATGAACGCAACTGGAGATGCATTCGACGAAAATAGAAGAAAGAATAAATAAACTTCCTTTTCTTCCTTGTAGATGCCGCTTTCGACGTGCAACATCATAGCCAAGGAAAAGTCAAAGCCATTACTTTGGTCGCAAATTAATTACAAAAAAAATAAAAATACACTTAAATTAATTTTTTTATCAACAATACTCCCCTGAATTTTTACTTTCTAACTTTTCTTTTTATCCCATTAACTAACTTTTCTATTATATCTCTTTTCAGCTTCATCATCATTTTATTTAATCTATTTCTTGCTTTATCATCAATTTACAACTTTATTAACATAATATCATACACAAATAATTATTCTATTACTTTTCCGTAATACTATATAAAGTAACCTCCTATAATGTTTTTAATGGACTAGAAGGAGTAGTATATATTTTTATATATTCTATCATTACTTTCAATTTTGACGTAAGGTTCTGTTGAACGGAGTGAGTATCGTCCTATTAATATTAGATAGAATCTCACCGTCGAAGAGTTAAGTTATTCCTATAGGCTACACCCTTACTTTCCCGTCGTCTTTTAATCAAACATACTCCGTTACATATAATTATTTAATTTAGACCGATTCACAATCGACAAAATTGAAGAGTTTAATAGCGAATTAATTTTACACAATAATCATAATAATTGTATTATTGTTCTAAGTTTTATAATACTCCCTCTATTACAAATTTGGAAGTTACACATTTCGTTTTGGACTGTTACATATTAAAAGTTTCATTTCCTTAAGGTAGTGTTTGATTTGGAAGGAAATGTACAAAGTTAACGACTTTTAGAAATTTATATTTGATTTGTTATTGGAAGTGGAAATGTGGTTGAACCACAATTCCTCCAACAAAACCTGAAATTACATTGTAGTGCAAAATAAGGTGACAATTTCCTCTTTTAACTTTTTAAAATAATAAGAATTGTCAATTTAAAATTTACAATTTATATGGGAGAACAAAGGTAATCAATATGATCCAATTTAATGCACCTTAATTCCTTGTTCCTGTGCTTTGAAAGGGAAGAGTGTTCATCCCTAACAACTAGTAAACTCTTTAAATAATTAAGCATTGAGTGTATGCGTGTATACTACTTTAAGCTTCTATACTAGAGATTAATTAGTAAGTGCAAAACACTTTCTCTGCATAATTAACAGACATAAGACTGGTCCCTTTGCTAATGGAGTTAACTTAATATTATTAATAAAGATTTCTTTAATTTATGCTTTTAGATATAGTACATATAAATATGGTGCTGGCCAAGATTCTTCCTTATACCGTAGTACGCATATAATTGGGTTTAAAGCACCCGCAATTGTGTATATTTGAAGTAATATAATAACTTAATTAAATTATATAGGTTAAATGTATGAAGCCTTACTTAAGTCACCTGATTAATTGTGCAGTTAAGACTTGTTTAGTTATACAACATACACTTATTCCCTTAACATATGGAGTCGCTTAGTTGTTTAAAAGACTTTTCTATCTTGGAAATAATTTTCATACTTTAAGACTATCATTATAACTTAAAAGTTTAATTTAGAAATATTAATATCTTTTATAATTTAAAAAATAAATATTGACTACATAAACATTTCACATAATTTAATATTTTTATTAACAATATAAATTCAATTATATTGAAACTAAATATATACAAACTACCGTCCTGAAAAACTTCTTGTATGTATATTAAGATTGACGTATAATTTTATATATAAATATAATGAAAAATGTACTTGTAATTGTAAAATGTGTAATTTGTGGGTAGAATTGATATTGATTATTATTATTTTATGTGAGATTTTTTAAAATTATAATGTATTTGAGTTATACGGTACGGTTAAAGATACCAATTGTACGAAGTAATGTATAAGTAAAGCCACCAATTGGACATTTCTCGTCACATGTCCAAATCAGTTTACAAAAACGGCCCAGCACTTTGATCTGCTAAGTCAAGCCCAAGACCCATTAAACGAAATCTCATTTTCACTTTCGAAAACCAAACAACGGAATTGTCCAAAAATGAAACCCGGTTCGAAAGTGCACAATAAGAAACCAAACAAGGAATTCTTCACAATTCCTCCTCCAAATAATGGGATTCCGATTTCTCAACAATCCCGTGGGATTGTCATCCTAACCATTCCCATAAAAAATCAAACACTACTTAAGTATACAATTTCTTTCATACTTTATACATTATATCTTATAATTTATTTACTATTTCTCCTACTTTTTTCAATCGTATTCGTACTTTGTTACTTTCTTTACAATATTATTAAGTTTTTATTAAAATTTATATCCGATCTTGTAATATTTTTAATTTGGGACGAGGTAATATGTTTAATAAATAAAAATAATACTAGGGAGAGCATACATGCCACATTCGAGTCCCAGTTGTACCCCCGACAATCCCCACATGCCCATAGTGGGCCCACATACACCCACTTCTCCACCAGTTCCACAAACACAGTCGTTCCCTTCCAAAATCGAGCTGCATCATCATCATCAATCCCATAATCTAGGGTTCCAATCAATCCCCTTTTTTTGAATTCTTTTCCTCCAACGCTTTTCACCGCTCATTCATGGAACCCAATCGTCAGGTACGCTTGCCAATTCATGCTTTATAGCCTCCTCTTCATTTCGTTTCTCTTCGCTTTCACTTTTATATGAATAAAAATTTAATCTTGCATTTTCCCTTTGAGGGAAATTGAATCCAACCCCGTCACAATTTCTTAATCGAATTCTTGTTTTTGGGAGGATTGTTTGTTGATTGCATGCATTTGGAGACTTTTATTGGATATAATCCACCAGCTGGAATGGTGTTTGCTTGTTCTCGATCTTGATCCAAGTTTTTTCTGGGGGAAATTGGTGATTATGGGAAGTAGTTTGTAGAATTGAGGAAGAAATAGTTGTTTTTTTGCTCTTTACATGGATTCTGGAAGTGAGTGTTCAGTGCTTGAATCAGTGGAAGATAATGGAGATGTTAGGGATGATTTGAATTGTGGCGAATCCTTGCTCCTCGGTAATTTCGTTGAGTTATTCTCCGAGAAGGAGAATGGAATTGAATTCTCACCTTCTCCTTCAGTTACGGAAAAAGGTAAGGGATTGAGGAAATGGAAAAGGATACAGAGGGTTGTAAATAAAGTTGGGGAAAGTGGTGGTCATTGGGGCGAGCTAGCAATACACAACTTCTTGGTTTTGGGTGTGAGTTCAACTAAACGTGCAGAAGTATATGTTGAGAGAAATCAAAGGGGTGAGGATTCTGCTTCATCCACAAATGCTGTGGACACAAGTTTGGGTGGATTTCCTTTGCTTGGTGGTTTTCCAGTGGGACCATCATTTGCTGTTGAGACAGATTCAGATGACAGTGAGGATCTGAGTAGCAAGTCATCAACTGCAGCTAGTGCTCCGAAGATGAAACAAGTGAGAATGGTGTCTGTTTCTTCGCATGATAAGAGCAGGACTTCAAGCATAGATAGATTGACTCATTCAGTACAGGATGTTGAACTAGAAAAGGGTAGGACTGAGACTAGTAAAAAGGCTAGAATGGGACGGGTCAAAATCGAGAAAGAAAACTCTCATTCCAGCGTGGAATCTGACTTGCGAAGATCCAATTTTGTTTTTGTGCAGGGTACTTGCTCCATGAGTAATGGGGTACATGGTGAGAGGTGGCTTGATTCTGATGTAGAACACGGTGAGGGAGCCCAATGCAGTGAGCGAGAAGTTGGTGATGGAGTGAAAGGTGGATACGCTAAAGAATGCCTGGGTGCATATGAAGGCATGTCGAAAAATGAAGTTGTTGAATCATACCCAGAGGTTAAAGAAGAAACAAGCAATAGCCACAGTTCCTCCACAAATCAGGATCCTGTGATTGATTCCGTCGCTGAACTCCAGTCTACGCATGATGCCCTTAAAAAAGGTTTCCCTTTTTCTTTTCTTTTCTTTTCTTTTTTTTTGCAAGAAATGTGTGCTCGTTCATGTGCAAAGTGTCCCTTGATCTTTACTTCCTATGTGTAGCTCTCTTTCGCTTCTAATTGAATGGGGTTATGTTTTCTGTTACATCAAATACTAGATAATGAGCAGAAGCACCAGAAGGAACCAAAGACATAGGAAATTGAGCTTATTGCAAGGAATAAAAAAGTACTCCATGTTATATCCTATAATAAATAGCAGTACATGCAATCTCAAGTACTATATTGAATAGAAGCACCAGAAGGAACGAAATACATGAAGTTTATCTAATTGTGAGCAATAAAAAATTATGTATCGAATAATAAAGAGGAGCACCACTAAGTTATTCTGCCACTAGCTTTTCTAGTTATGCTTTATGAGTTTTGATTTTCCCTCCCACTAATTTTTTCCGTCGCACATACAGTTCAACTAGATTTCAATCATGTTATAAGGAACCGGATCGTTTATTTATCCTTTCAAATATCTCCCGACTTTGTTAAATAAAAATTTGACTAGGAAATTATTAATAAGTTGAGGAAAGTTTTGTTGCCCAGTTTTCTATATGTGTTTTTCATAATTAAAAAATTGTTTATATTATGAAAAGCAATGGTGGTGGTGGAATATCTGGACCCTATTGTCCCACTAGCCCTTCTTATAACTAGGTTAATGGAGCAATGGCTTTTGTTTCATTGCATTATGCCACTGGTGGTGGTTACTTTGTTCAAAGTGCACCAGAGCCATTTATATATATATGTATCAGACAAATAGCTGTACCCATGCTAATGATAAGTTGATAACTTAGACCTGCATGTTTATTCATTTGCATATGGATATCTTCTTTCGTATATTGAATGATAAAGATCGTCCCAAGTGTGGAGGCATATTCATAACTCATGGTATGCATTGCTTGGAAGTAATGCTATATTAAGTTCTGCTCATTTAGCTTCACTCTTAGTCTCTTTCTTTCAACCTAATTTTTGCTTTTCTGAATGGGTCGCTGTAAATCTGCCCCTTATATTGCACTATAAGCTGCTATATGCTCGAGAAAACCTGAATATGGTCATCTGTTACTAAGTTTCATACATATTGATGCTTTACCTGTTCTGGACATAGTCCGGTGAACCTGTAGCTTTCTCCCACACCGTAGAAGCCTGGAAAAGGAATTTCTTTGGTCCTTGATTGTTTGAATCCTTGCCCTGAGCAAGAAAGTTTCTGACTTTGGGATCCTGCTCAAAATATTTTGAATGTACATGTGGTTTTACTATGAGATTAGGAAAAACTTTGCATTTTTCTTTTACTGTTTCTTCTTGTAATCACTGTCTTGTTATGGCAACTGATGGCTCTTCACATCTATGCAGAATTGCTAAAGTTCAAGGAAATTGAAGATTTCATGCCATCTAGTGAGGGTACAAGGAGTTTTGCTGAGGCTGTGCAATCTGGGGTCTCCGAGACAGTTAATGAAGATTTGGAAACAGAGTGTGAAGTCATTATTAAGCAAATGATTGAAGCTGAAATCAAGTTATTAGCAGTCTCAAACACAGTTGATCATCTTAGGTCTGTTGCTGCTGATCAACTTCCTGTTTCAGACAAACCTGAAGTTTCAGGTCCAGATAAAAACCAACTCGACTTCCTGAAAACTTCTGAAAACAAAGCTGAGAAGTTGGAAATGGTTGGTGCTGTAATTGCGACTGCTGACGAGACATTAAAGCTCCAGAAGAGGGTTTGTAAGTACACGTCGTGCTTCTTTGTGCAGCTAGTTTTGTTGGCAGTCATTCTCGCAATCTTCATTTTGGAGATAACACCAATCTTCATTTTGGATTTAACACCAAATTATGTAGATGTTGTCCCAACCTAGTCTTTGAGAAGAATTTATTCTCTCTTGTTTTCACTTCTTTTTGGTGATGCTCGAATATATCTTGTAGTTTGTACCACAAGCAGCAGATTGTTAGATCATTTTTGCAGTGGAGTTCTCTCTTTGTAAGAAGGTAACTTTTGTGAACAGAAATATATCAGTTAGTGCAGTTGATGAGTTTCCAGTTCATCTTTGCATCCACATGAATTTCCGGCTTTGCTGCGTTGTTTAATCCATTTTCAAAAGCGTATAAGATCACAGTCCTTGCAGACATAATCTGCTAAAAGTAGTAACAATCATGTTAAAAGGACAGTGCAGAATAGAAAACTAAAATGAAGCAGGTTTCTCAACTATACACCCAACATCCATAAAATCAACATTACAAATAATATTCTCATCATCAGATTACATCAAATTTTAAAAGAACTTGGGATCATAGCCATTGCTAGAGGTAGCAAGGATATAATACGCGACAATGTGGCCGATTGAGCCCCATGCCAGTACATCAACAATGTTAAACCCGACCGGATCATTCGATTTCAGCAAGCTGACGTACTCCTTCGCCCTGACATCCCCGGCTTCAAAGTGCGAAATACCGTTCTGCTCCGGCAACCCCTGCTTGGCGACGTTTTCCCTCTGGAAGTTGAAGAACACGAACCTGCCGAGGAAGAGTGAGAGGCCGGTGCTGAGGCTGATGACGAGCGAAGGGTTCAGCTCCGCTTTGACGACGAGGCTGTTCCCGCGCTTCCTGGAAGCGGTAATCGGGCGGCAGAAGGCGGCTGAGGTGGTGGTTAGGGAGTCGGTTGGCTTGTTGAGTGGTCTGAGTCCCTGGATGGTTGGGGCAGAGAACAAAGCAGAGGCCATTGCTGGTTGTGTGAGATGTTGTGTGATCAAAGTAAGATTGGAAATGGATTTGGGAGATAAGTGGAGGGTTTTGAGGTTTATAGTGAAGATAAGGAACAATGGGATAGCAAAGGCCAGTGGAGTGGATTTTGTGAGGAGAGGAATGTAAGGAGAAAGATTTTGGTTAGGTGACATGGCTTTGTGTTATTGGTTCCTTTCAGGATCACAGATTTTTTCCCCAGCTTATTTGCCTACCTTTGAATATGTGACCAAATTGTCCAAACTTGAGTATGGCATGTTAGTTTGTAGTATAAGCTTCAAATGTGGTGGAATCTTAATGCAAGTTATGTTTCTTCCAATTCCATGAACAAAACTTGGACACCTTTACTAATACAATTGACAACTCTCTTAGTGAATATAATTTTTCAAACATTGTAATGGTTATAACTCTTAAAGTATGGTGTCCCCCAAGATCTGTGGCGCAATAATAGCGTCTGACTTAGGATGAGAAAGTTGTGTTCGATTCACGTCAGGTTCAATGCCGATCCCAAATGGGTTCCATTTTTTATTTCTTTAAAATTCACATGGGGTTCAATTCCCATCCAGAATGCACCCACCCACCCTCGTCGCCATACACATAGAACCCGATTTTGAACCATCCAATTCCAACACATACTTCGTGAAATGTTGAGTTCAATCCCACGTTTTGATTTGAAATGGATTCGCCCCATCCTTAATGATAGTGTATAAAATCGGCTAAGACAAAGTTCGCGGATCTAGCAAGGGCTAGTGCTTCTTAGTTCGTTGAGCAAGTTCTTTTATGTGAGAAGTAAGTCTTGATTTGTAAGGTTGCAGTTTCAATATTCTCTTCTGGAATTCCGAGTCGAGGTCAGGTCCGAGGTGATGATATGTCCGAGGGTGTATGGCCTGAGGAGAGAGTGTTTCGAAGAATCAACACTTGAATCCCTCAGTATGGAAAAGGAGAAGGGGTTAGACCCTTTTGGCCGGTTTGCCTGAGACAAATCGGGCTCGGACTTTACGTGTTTAGAGGCTGAAGCGCTCGGGTGTGGTCCTCCAAAGTCTTGAGAGTAGTATATTTAGTGGTAGGTGCTTACATTTACCTCATAAATGCCCTGTATTTATAGGGCAATCCCACCGGAGGTTTGGCTCTGACAGTTTGGAGTTGTGTCGGTTTAGCGGTATGGAGACAAATGGTGCCGGAGCAAAGAGGCGCGTCACCAACACGGATCCAAGTAAAGTTGCAGAGAGACTGACGTCATAAAGTACGTCTTTGGATCGGAACAACGTTGGGTCGGACCAAGATTAACTAAGACGGCTATAGTTCTTGGTCCAGGGGGTTGAGTCCTTTTGCTTTGGACCTTTTATATATGGGTCGGAACTCCATTCTTTGGATCGGAACACTTCGTACATGTGCTAGCTTGAAGGATCGTTCTAATACGTCCTGAATCGCTTAGAGTGGGGACGGACTTAATAGTACATATCACTTAAATCGTTTTATATGTGATGCATTTCATTTATTAACGTATATGATTGGTAAAAACAACACAACCTATGATTTAACCGTGTTTGTTTATTTATCTAAGTACATACCTCATTTGAATAGTCTAGAATTTGGTTGCTCAATTGGGAATAATTTAAATATAATCTACTTCAGCTAATTAACAAAAATTATATGCTAAACGACACTGTAAAGGGGCTAAGGCTTCGACACTGTAAAGGGGCTAAGGCTTATCCTAGCCGAATGAATTCAAGTCATTATGTAAATGACACTTGGTCGTCCAGAACTCAACATAGATCAAAACCAAAACAGAGTGTTTGGTATCAGACACAAACAGTTCAAAGCTAAAAAAAAGAATAGATAAAATTCATGTTTGATGAACTAACAATCGCAAACGTACATAGATCTTACTTAAACCATAACAAAATCAACACAACATTATTTCAAGCAACAAATATACACTAGTAGACTAGTACTTAATACAGACACCTAGCAGGGATGCATATTCCACAAATGAAATACTCACTCAGGATCAACCACGCCTACTTCTTTCCTTATGAGCCTTCGCAAAAAGCTTGTTCCACATGTTATCAACTGACCGGAAAAATGCATCCCTCCATGACTTCTTGAAGATTAGTACGTTGAAAACCACATCAAATCCCACCGCGTAGCCAATGACACGAAAATACACAACCATTCAACTTCTGACATACCATCCTTGTCCTTTCATGTCCTCCTGGAACTGAACCTGTTGGGGTCTCTCCATCAGTGCAACTACTTGTGAGGGGAGGACCACAAAGGTTATTGCCAACAAAGCTAGACGTGTTGAAAGTTGAGAATTGTGTGCTTTGTGGTATTTCCCCTGACAAGTTATTGTAAGATAGATCGAGATAACTCAGGAATGATAGAACCGCAATGCCATGTGGAATGTTTCCTGAGAGAAAATTGTTTGAGAGATCAAGAGATTCCAACACCTTCATGCCTTCCATACCATCTCGGATTTTTCCATTCATGTGATTCCTTGACAAGTTGAGTGATCTTAGCTCTGCAAGGCTTGCCAACTGCTTTGGAATATCTCCGGAAAAACTGTTGCTTGAGAGATCAATGTTGGTAACCAGAGAAAGAAGGGTGCCATAATAAAGCCTTATTCCTTTTGTCGCAACAGTAGCACTCTCATGAAGTCTGAGTATGTTGCTAATTTTTATATCCTGGTGAATGATCCATTCTGAGCTAGCCATTGCTTTAAAATTGTACATGCACTTTGGTATTTTTCCAGAAAAAATATTATATGAAAGATCCAAGATGCGAAAATTGTTGAGGCGACAGAGGCTTGATGAAATTGTTCCAGCAAGCTTGTTTGAACGTAGAATGAGAAAATTTAAGCTAGATAGCTTGGTTCCCATCCACACCGGTAGCTTTCCAATTAGATGATTGTTAGAGAGGTCAATCTTCCACAACCTGGGGCAATTCTGCATTGAAGATGGTAGTTTCCCCGATAATCTATTGTTAAAGAGATTCAAAACTTGTAGTCCATAGAGATTTCCTATGGACTCATGGATGCGACCAGAGATAATGTTATTTCCCAACTTCAAAACCACTTAGTTCGTGTATTTCATGAAGAAATCCGGAAAATCTCCAGACAACATATTTCCCTCCAAATTAAGAGTATAAAGCTTCGAGAAAGTTTCATTTGAGTTGCACACAGAGAAATTCATGTAAACTTCCTGAGAATGAATTGTTAGTGAGGTCCAGATGATGAAACCCCAAGAACCAACTTGGTATTTGATCTGCAATCCCAGTGTTTGATATGTTGAGTGAAGACATCAAGGCTTTTTATGTGCGGATCCACTTTGGAAGTCGACCCTCAGCTCCCAAAATTCCATGAACCAAGTTGAAGAGACGAAAGATTGAAAGTTGGGATCCAATTGTCACTGACATTAAGAGTCAGATGATTTCCCGATGCAACGAAATATTTCAAAATTGTGAGATTAGTAAAGTGAGTTTCACTCACAATCCCTTTTAGCATGTGAAATCTTTCCAAGTTAAACAGTTGCCCCATACTCTCTAGGAAGTTTCCATTGAGCATGTTGCTTATGTCAAATTCATTCAAGTTAAACAATTGCCCCATACTCTCTGGAAGGTTACCAGATAATTTATTGTTTGAGAGAGAAACTTTTGAGATTTTTAAATTCTCCAAAGGAAAGGTATGTGATATTACCCAAAAGTTGATTATCAATGAGAGCAAGGTACTCTAAAGATTGTAGGAAGCAATTTGACATATTAGCAAACACATTGGATAAATCTCCCCCCAACTTTTTCCTAGATAAGCTCAGAGTTTCCAAGCAGAGTTTTCCAATACCATTTGGTATTTCTCCGGAAAGCATATTTCCAGCTAAATTAAGGTAGTTGAGAGAAGTAACATTTCCTATAGAATTAGAAATTGG
>JAYMSP010005488.1:0-13552 GCA_036897095.1 Plantago elongata | reverse complement strand
GGAGTATATAATTGTTTGCGAAAAGATTCATCTTCTGGTGATAATTCTTGAAACAGTTTGCGATGATGCATGCAAGGAGATTGTTATGGATCCAGCAGACGAACTCTTGGTCTGCACAGTCTCAGGACGGTGTTTTGATAGTCTACTCTCACCAGCTGAAGTAGAACTTGATGCTGTACGATATCTTTCTCCCTTGACCTATATTATATTTAAGTTCAAAATATGTGTGAACGCAAAGTGAAATTTATGTTTGTGATTGTGTTGTTTTGCCAGTTGTGTTTGTTATGTGCAACTATCATTACTTTTCTTTGTAACATTAACTTATGCCCATATTATCGAATCATATGCAAGAATTAATCTTTCTCTACTGTGAAAGTTCAAGTTTCTTACAATAATGCAAAATTACTATCTGCTGATCCTAATGACTTGGCTAATGCATGCCTGGTGCCAACTGAATCATACTCTTCTCTATAACGCGTGGCATCTCCTAGATTTCTAGCTAGATAGGCCCCTTGATTTCATTTTTCACCCTCAAATATATCATTGTTTAATTGCTATTGCATTGTTCTCGCTCCCAAAATCTTGAACTTATTTGCTTGATTTTCAGTCGGGGTCTTCTTTTGTTTGGGCTAACTGTGAATTCAATTCCAGGAGCAGCAGCAAGCTGGTGCTGGAGATGAAGCAGAGCCATTTATGGGATCTGGTCGCTTTGGTACCAAACTATTCTGTCTTATCACTCATGACTTTATAGTTCCACATGAGATATTTTCTGTCATTGATTTGAGTTTCTGTATCGTTCTTTCTTTTTTTTTTTTTTTTTTTTTTTTTTTTTTTGTGTTTCACAGCCCGTGCTTACCTACTTGGATATAATTGTGAAGATGAGAAGGAACTAGAAGCTACTTTGAGGTTCTGCTGATCCTGCTGCTTCCTATGGTATCTAGTCTAGTAGATGCATATAGATCATCCGAATACCTATGAAATGGCATTTTTATGTATCAATAAGAGCCATCTGGATCGATCTATTTATACTTATGTATCGAACTGCCATGCTTAGTATTTAGGTCGCGAGTGTATTAGCATGTCTGTATTCCTTCACTTATTTGGCTTGTTATGATAAGATTTTCATAATTTATATTAAGCAAAATAAAAGAGCTGCTACAATTGAATATAAACCAAATTGTACTGTGTTACAGTTAGACCAAAATGAACCAGATAAAATAACGCAAGAGGCTCACACCATGTTTATAAATAGAGAAAAATGTACTCTGGGTGTCTTATCTGAATCAATGATCCCTTTCTTCAGATAAATAGACCAATCACTTAAACAAGTTACTATCATTTACCCAGGGGTGTTCGAAAAAACCAAATCAAAATGAAAGGCTTTGGTTTTCGATTTGTTATTTTTTGCCAAATCAATTTTCGATACAATAATAAAAGGAACTAAAAATGTACCGAAAAATTGAAATATCGTTAATTATTATTAATTTTTTTAGTTTCGAATAACTTTTACTTAATTTCTATATATTTCATATCGTCAAATTTGTAGAAGCTTAGATTTTTGTATATTATAATTTTTATTATAGTCCGTAGATAATAAGATTAATGTTCTCACCTTGTACCCAATATATTTTTAAGCATTAAGGTTAATTTTTTTACTTTTTTTATTTTTTAAATTATTTTTTCGTATTCAGTTTTTACCAGATCGTTACTGAAATTTTCAGTGTAATACTGAATCGAAAATAATTTTCGGTTCAATTTTTAATTTACATTTTAAAATTATTTTGATTTTCGATTCAATTCGGTATACCGTTACCGAGATGAATCCCCACGTTTACCAGAACAGACTGTCTCCTAATATCAATTGTGAATAAATGAAGCAAGTTATGAGATTAATAATGCTTAGTAGTTACCTTTCTGCTGATTTATGATTTTATTTCTTATATACATTGATATGGACCTTGATTGGGACACGTTACTTAGAAGTTCGTGTACGAAATAATCACTATATAAATTTCACTAGACATGATTAAGTGTGGATAGAGAAAAAGAAATAAATTCATCCGAATTACTCCCTACTCATCCGTTCAATCAAACTTCATATATTTATCAATTTTTATCCGTTTCACTAAACTTAATATATTACTAAATTTCAAACTTCATACATTACTAAAATGTAAGCTACCCACTACTAACAAATAATAAACAATCTCAAATTTACACAAAAATTATAATTTTATCAATACCATACACTTTTTACCAACCTTTTCCATTTTTATCATTACTTATTAACTTGAATTTTGGCCTTAATTTTTCCATTTGATACTGAAATTTCATGTCATGATGATGAAGTTCTATGGGTAACAAGCTATTTATGAACTAGTTTGGATAAACAGAGGATTGGTGGTCATTTCATTTCCATTCGGATTTGTAACATGTAAATTCGAATGTTTCTAGATTGACGATTGACGTCATATATCAGGAGGCTCTGAAGTTATATAAATACTGATGTGAAAACGAAACAGTAGCAGGTTGCAAGAAATTTGTGAAATGTAGGTACAGTACACGTGTTGGTTACAAAATGCAGGTTGATTAACACGTCAAAAGAAAACGCGGCGAAGCCATGAATAATTTCATTTCCATAGCAATCAAGGATCAGTAAAACTTGCTCGTTCTTCTTCCTATTTATATACCTGTTAATCATATCCACTGCTATTATTGTTCTACTCATTATCACGCGACTTTCTGGAGCTTTTCAAGGTGAACCCATCATTTCTTACTCTTTTCTTTATAAACACTAACTCAGGCAATGCAATGCAATGCATCAGCACTACAATTTCATATCGAGTTTTCATCTTTCTGCTCTGTTACGGTTTTTAATGTACGTATATGTTGTTACTCATGTTTTTGTTAGATAAAAATCCAATCTTTACGCTTCAATTGCTCATCTGCTGTTATTCCTTCATTGAACGTACTCGGTTTCAACTTTCAATGTCGTCTGTCTGTGCAATTTGGGCTTTTGGTTATCTCAGTTTAAAAGTTTCGATTTTTACTAAACTTGAGTACTCATATAGGACTAATAATAATAATAATACCACTCTGCACGTTTATCTTCGTAATCTTGCTTGCTGTGAGTTAAACTGGGAAGTTTCCAGGGTGTTCATTACGACAATGGGTGGTGCAGTAGTAAGAATTAGTGTTTGTTTATGGATCATTATGCAAAATCTAGGGGGATAGTGATTAGTGTTGTTGGCCTAAAATGTGTGTGGACTGTGAAGTAGTAATTTGCTCTGTTCATGGCATAATGCTCATGGAGTATGTATGTACTGTATGTTGCAGTTTTTCGTTTTGATTTGAGTTTGAAGAAAATGGGAGGTGGAAAGGACAAGGACGGTCACCATGATGACAAAGGGCTTTTCGGTCATCACGGACACTATCCTCCACAGGGCTATCCTCCTGGCCAGTACCCGCCGGGACCACCTGGCTACCCTCCGCAAGGCTATCCACCTGCAGGATATCCTCAACATGGTGGATATCCCCCACAAGGTGGATACCCTCCACAGGGGTATCCTCCACAAGGGTATCCCCCAGCAGGTTATCCTGGCCAACATGGCCATCATGCAGGTAGATCTTTGTCTTTGAGATGTGTTGGGTATTTTGTATTCGCCGTTGTTTTATCTAGTTGTAAAAAATGATAGTTAAGACGAGCACCAACAGCTTACGTATAACAATTGCACCCTTATTGTTTAATATGTGTGGTGTGCGGCATTGTTAACTTATAAAAGATGATAGTTAAGGCGAGTACCAATAGCTTATGTTTAATACAGCTAACAGTTGCACCCTTTTTGTTTAATCGGTGTGGTGTGATTGAGATCCAAGGCTTGAGTTAATGCCAATCTTAGTAGAAAATCTAGCTCTGTGCTCATTTCATTAGATTTCTTTTATTCTTCCATATCTGAAAGCCTAAGATCTTAAATGTCAATTCCTTCCCTCGTGTAATCTCATGCTGTAAAACTGAGTCTTCTGCCTTTTGCAGGAGGATCTGGTGGTGGTATAGCAGGAATGATTGGTGGTGCTGCGGCAGCAGCAGCAGCTGCCATGGGTGCTGGACACATGGCTCACGGTGCTGGCCACTATGGTCATGGTGCTGGTCATTACGGCCATGGAAAGTTCAAGCATGGGAAATTCGGCAAGCATAAAGGAGGCATGTTTGGCAAACATAAGAGAGGCAAGTTTGGCAAGCACAAAGGAGGCATGTTCGGTAAGCACAAGGGAGGAATGTTTAAGAAGTGGAAGTGATTTACTGCACTGTTTAATCCACGCAACAGTTGATCTCTTTTGTGATTTTCTTAAAGTATATTTAGAAGCATCGAGGGCCAGAGTTATCTTGCTTACTTTCTGGCCAGTATCGAGCGAACTTAGGTGTGATGTGTGATAAACATTCCCGGGCCTGTAGCCTTTTGTGCTAACGCAGTCGAGGAATCTTCTGTAGATCAGTGTGTTGAGGATTTATTCAAGTCTTTGTTGCATCGGTGTATATGCTTGGTTAAACCGTTGTCAATAGTATATTAAGTATTAACTTCTTTCTCAATAATTTAAACATAATCATAATAGCAGCTGTAGCAATGCCGTAGTTGGATATACAGCCAAAGAAATTGTTAGGAAATAAATCGGATTTACACAATAATCAATGGCAAATGAGAATTTACTCAATGCCTTATAAACATTTATTCAGTTTAATAGGGGTCTAGTTAGTTAATTTTCTCAAGCTGCTCACCTGCAGCCTTAGCAAGCTGTGCATACACAAAGAACTCGTGGTTCCTGTCCAAAATGTGAGCCGGGTCATTTTCACCCTGATCGAATGCATGTCTGCATTCTTTGAAGTTCTCTATGACAGTATGGAGCTGATCAGAGATGGGGCTGTTAAGATCCAATGAACTCCTAGCTTGGTCAATGTCGCTAACGGCGTGATTGTAGTTATCAACGCAAGTTTGGTACTTGTGTTTCAAGTTGTCATCAGTGGAACTGCTTTGCAGCTGGTTAAGCAGGTCTAGGATTTCTGTAGCTTTTCCTCTTGCCAAGTCGATGGCAGTATACGCGGTCGTTTTATAGTATACTCCATAGATTAGGAAAAGTCTGAAATTGACATTTAATTCAGATCCGTGTCGCATTTAAGTTTATAAGTTACTATTAATTGAAGAAAGTTAATGATGTTTCATTTGATTCGGAAGTTACAGAAAGCAGTAACATCATTTCTGTCTCATTTATCTGTAACATGTTTAACTTTATTGTTGTTGGAACAACGCTGGTACTGAGACCTGTTTACTTCTTAGCACGAGCATATCAGTAATTTATAAGCTAGAAAAGTTAATCTGACTATAATAAGCATGTTGTGTAGATGCCTAACTCGTCAACCGATTGACTTGGCATGAGGATATGCATCAATTGATCCAATTCTATGACTAGCTTCAACTTAACATCTTAAATTGAGCATAGAATTTAAATTCTAATTATGATAGGTATATTTGACTTAACTTAAGTTATAAAAGCTAATATTGTTATTTCAGTTGAGACCCCCTCTCTCCCATTCTAAATTACGCACGAATACTATTCACTGATACTTAAAAAAATCATTATAAGTTAGAAAAGATTTGGTGAACGCTCTCCCCTGCCTCTCACATTCTGATTGTTGGGTTTGGCAGGATCTTCTGTAAATCAACGGTTGGGGTCCTTTGGGGTCGATTTTGTAAATGTTATTACATACGGGTGCTTGGTTAAATGGTTCCATGTTGAATTTTTACAACAGTATTAGATTATATGCAAATTTGAACCAGAGATAGAAGTATCCAAATATTGCTATATATGTGATGGAAAAGTAATAGAAGGGAGTAGGTTGTATGAAATTATAGCACTGATAAACTTATGATCATTATGCTACGGAATTGTCATAGTACGTACTGTTTTATGACTTCCGGCAAGCACAGGGACGCCATTTACTATATTGTTCCCTTAGCTATATAGTTGATTTCATATTGATGTTATGACTAAAAAGTGATAGCAACCACTAGGGCAGCCAGAGGTCTTATGTTTAGTTTCCGGCCATTTTTTGAGTGAATGTAGGTAATTTGTGAAACACTTCCTCGGCCTCTAGCTGGTGGCAGGCTGCAGGCAGCTAATGCAGCTGGGGAATCGTATCGTATCTAAGATCAATGTTGTTGGTGATCTATGTTGGTCTTTTGCGCAAGTGTATTTACTTGGTTAAACTGCTGTTACTAATTTGCCAAAACAAGTTTTACTTGTTAGCTATATATTATGTTAACTGTGGCTAGAATTTTTAATGCAATATGCTAGAGAACTATAGCAATGCCCATAGTCGGATCTATAACTTGAAGTTGTCTGGAAATAAATTGGTATTACATCATACAGAAGGGAAAACAAGAATTTAATTACTCAGAGGCCAGTGCCAAAGTTTATTATAAGTCTGTTTGGGTCTAGTTTCTATTGTCAACTTTGTCACCAGCAGCCTTAGCAAGTTGTGCGTACACGAAGAATTCATGGTTCCTATCCAAAATGTGAGCAGGGTCATTTTCACCCTGTTTGAACTTGTGTCTGCATTCTTCAAAGTCATCTAGGACAGTGTGGAGCTGATCAGAGATGGAGTCATTTGAATCCAATGTACTCCTGGCTTGTTCAATGTCGCGAATGGCTTCATTATAGTTATTGACACAAGTTTGAAGCTTTCCTTTCAAGCCATCATCAGTAGAACCGTTCTGAAGCTGGTTAAGTAGGCCTAGGATTTCGGTAGCTTTTCCTCTTGCCAAGTCAATGGCAGTATATGCAGCCTTTATACTGTCGCCGCTGAAACCATCCTGATTAATTTTTATGATCTGCCAACATTGCTGTGGCCTATAGTTATCAATGCATAGGTCACGCTGAGCCGATGAATATGGAAGAAACGATGCTAGGATAGAAATGAGGGAGAGCAAAGAAAGTGCCATTGTCTTGTGGATATAAGCCATTTTGTATATAATGTTGTTCTTTCCCTATGTATGTTTGTGCCCTTGGTGTGCTTCCTTATCCAAGCATGCGGCCCACTTTTATAGTACATGATAGATAGGAAATAGCTAAATTTTGACATTTACTTGCATCAGTTTTACATTAAATTTTAAGTTATTAATTCAAGAGTTAATGTGAGTATATATAGCATACATGCTTCATTAGTGGCATATGTAACTGAAGCAGGTTACGACTTAATGGTAACTTCATTTTTCTGTTGTGTGTCCCAAGACTTTATTGTTGTTGTGATCATCTAGGTTATATGTTTCATGTGCTTATTTGAACATGCGACTTAGTCCGAGCTATCTAATCATCTAGTTTATTAGCTATCAACTAGGTAATTAAAATTAATAACAATTTATTTTGACATCTAGTTTTACTATACTGAGACCTAGTACTTGGATGAACAAGTGTGAAGAAGAAATTGATTGGCATTTCAGGGGTGCTCTCTTGACCAAGATGAAACTAGTTTCAGCTGCTTCATTGTTTTTTATCATTTGAACATTAAGGTAGTAAGGCCATGTACGGTTTTTTGTAGCTAGTACGAAAGTAATTGTTTAAGCTATGATGCAGTACTGCATGTTTGATATATATAACTGAGCTTAAATAGTTGTAATATGTTGTCACTTGAATGACATGATAATCCAACATATTAAGTGAATATTCTAGTCTCCTTTCCAGTTTAATTTGCAAGGCATGGATGCAATTTCTGAGTCATTACTTGTGATGCAGTAAAACTTACAGATTACACTTATATATGACAGAGGCGGGTCAATATTATGTGAACATGTAAGTCATTTGTCATGGGTGAAATACACGGAAAATGCTTGTGATATGCATGGAAATGAACTCCTTTTTCTTTTGAAAATCAGCTCCATTTTGACATCCCGCAGTGATAGTTGAACAGTATCAGCACATCCAATACTCACACCAGGCTGTCTTCTGTTAGTTTTCCGGCATTTCCCGAGTGAATGTAGGAAGGGAGATTCCATTTGAAACAGTGTTCTCAAGATATTCGGTGCATTTTCAGCCTCAGGTCTATCAGTTCTCGTCTACAGAAGTATCTTCTGTGTAAGAGTTAACCTTAAATGCTCCCCCGCTGTCTGCTTTCTGTTGCTAGGGCGGTCACAGTTAGTTTTGTTTAATAAATTTCGGCAAGCACAAGTGTGGCATGTACAGAGTGTTTACTTAACTCTATAGTTGGTGTCTATGTGATGATAACTACATAGTTATAGCAGTCACTAAGACATTTAGAAGTCTCGTGATTATTTTCAGGCCATTTTCGAGTGAATGTAGGTAATGTGTGAGAAACGTTCCCTTGGCCTCTGGCAGCTAGCATGGTTGCGGATCTTCACTGGATCAATGTGTTTCAGGATTTATGTTTCAGCGTGGTTAAATTCAATATTTTAGAGCCTAGAACTGAAGCATTGTCATATTCGATCTTTTTACACCAGTGTATTTGTAATGCTTTTACTTGTTATGTCAAGTGTCAACTGTAGACAAAATTTTAAATTCAATATTTTCAGAGCTTAGAGCTGAAGCATTGTCATGTTGAATCTGTAATATTGGAATCGTGACGAAAAAACTGGTATTACATATAGTTATAAATGATGTCAAGAAGTTACTCAGAGCCCAAATTTATCAGGGGTCTAGTTTTTATTGTCAACCTTCTCCCCAGCAGCCTTAGCAAGCTGTGCATACACGAAGAACTCGTGGTTCCTATCCAAAATATGCGCGGGGTCATTTGCACCCTGATCAAAGTTATGTCTGCACTCTTCAAAGTCATCTAGGACAGTATGGAGCTGATCAGAGATCAGGGCGTGCCAATCCAATGAACTCCTGGCTTGGTCAATGTCGCTAATGGCACCATTATAGTTATTGACACATGTTTGATACTTGTTTTTTAAGTCCTCATCAGTAGAACCACTTTGCAGCTGGTTGAGTAGGTCCAGGATTTCGTTAGCTTTTCCTCTTGCCAAGCCGATGGTGGTGTATGCTGCCTTTCTACTATCCCCGCTGAAACCATCGTTATTGTCTTTTACGATCTGCCTACATTGCTGCGGTCTATAGCTATCAGTGCATAGGTCTTGCTGAGCCCATGAATGCGGAAGTGATGTTACCAGGGCAAAAATGATGGAGATCAGTGCAAGTGACATTGTATTCTGGAAATAAGCCATAGTGTTCCGTATGTTATTCTTTTCCTTCTTTCCTTTTAGCGCTGTGTCTTCTGTTTTCCTTCTTTTCTTTGAGGTCTATTTATACAAGATAAATAGGGGGGTGTCATTGAATTCTGACATTTATTCAGAGTTCTATTATATTGAAGTTTTTGAGTTATTAATTGAACAGAGTTAATGTGACTTGACAGTTTCATAATTCCATTAGTCTGATATACCATGCATAACACCCTTAACTATTAATAATGTGTACAAAATTTTTATAAATTAACAAATTAGTATCAAAATTCTTTGAGTTATTAAAAATTGTGCATGAAACTTTTCATTCTTTAAGTTTTAAATTGTGAGATACAAACTCATTAGATGTGACTATAAATTTTTATTTTTATTATTTCACACCAAATCAATGAAAAAAGTAAATAAAATTATTATAATTATTAAAAATATGAACAAAATCTTATAAAATTCTTATAAAGTCATTCAATACCTTTTTACATAAATACTAAATATACATATGGATTTGTATGGCGTGCAGTTGACTCGATAGTCTAAAATTTTGAAAATATTAAAATGACTTAAATTTGAACTATTAAAATATAAATAATAATCATAAATAATACTAATTAAAATTGACACTACATATAAACAACATATACCAATTTATTATAAGTCATGTACACGGGAAAAGGTAAAGTCAAAAGTAATTTCGAGTAATAAAAATTAAAAGAACATCCATTGTCGCATATATTTTAATAACTCAGGGGGTTTTGTGCAACTTTTTTTATAACTCAGCAAACTCAAGAGGGTTTCGAATACATTTTATAATAATTCAAGGGGGTTCGATACTGATTTGTTAATTTAAGGAGTTTTGTACACATTTAATAACTGAAGGGTATTTTACATTTAATCCGTCGGATATAACTCTTAAGTAATTAACTGAAGTAATTTCATATCTATGCCATTTTGCTGTGCCTGAAGATTTTGTTGTAAGTTGTAACAATACTAACTGGACGTTTAGCATGGGTTCATCAGCTACATTTTAAGCTAAATGAGCTTATTTGAACATTTAACTATGATAAACCTTTTACGTTTAGATGATTAACAAGTTATCTTAGATAAAAAAAAAAAAGCCCTGCGATTTGTGTTATATTACGTACCTATTACTAGATTATTAGCTGCCATTTTATCTGTGAGGCAATTTTTCTCATACAGTAAATTAAAACTGTCCGGTCCGGTCAAACTATGGCAAAATCATGATTGATCATATGCTTAGCTTCATTGTATCTTGTGATGTCAATGGCATATTGGCATTGAACATTATATCTGTAAACTTTCAAAATAGAAAGTAAAATATGTATTGATCTCTGAAATGTGTTTGTACAGAAAATGAATTAATCGAATCAGTGATCTGAGGAAGGAATACAACAGCTTATTTATACATTAGGCTGTTCTGTTATAACTAACTAAATGTACCATTCCTATTGCCTAATGTACAAGTCGTTGTATTAATTATAAGAAACGTAAAGAATAAAATGACATTTCTTCCGTTTTTCTTGTTTCAGCAGCTTGCTTCCTTTTCCTCTTTTCTCTGCTGTTCATTTTCTTTTCTTCAGCCTTTCTTCTTCTCTTCAGATATTTGTTCATCTTTACAATATCGACCAAGTAATGCTGTAATGCACTGATGTTTTCGGAATAACTTTTATGTGCTACCAACCAGCTGCCTGGTGAGTAGTTGGGACTTGGGACTCTCACTAGGCTTAGCTTCATCGTATCAGTGATGTTTTCGAAATAATTTTTGTAAGGCTTGAACTCTTCTGTTTATTTTCTGGCCTTCTAAGTGAATGTAGCAGACTAGCAGGCCTTTTGAAACACGGTTCTGAGGACGTGGTGGATTTTCAGTGCCACAGATTATTAGCCACTGTGATGAAAAAATTAACAGGAGCTAGAGTGTGGGACTTATAAGATTATACTCTGTATTTGTGGACTCGTGGCTCATTATGTCAGAAATGCCATAGTTTCGACCATCTGCAAGCAGAAGGGTAGCATGCTCGGCAGCACAAGGGAAGAATGTTATTATGTTAAGAGGTGGAAGTTATATATCAGTAAGTGTTTGTGTTTGATGAAACATCCTGAGCTCGGGCAGCTAAACATGGTTGGGGAATCCTCTCTGCATCAATGTGATGGGGATCTCTGTAAGTGTTCTTACATCAGTATATTTGATTGGTTGAATTGTTTAAAGTAGGCTTTGAACTTTAAGTGATTCAGGGAAAGAAGCAGCAAGTCAGCCCTAGAGAACAAGTTTCGACACTAGAGTTCTTCTACCTGCATCTTTTACTTTCTGGCTTCTTATATATGAAGAGTTTGATACTAGTACACAAATAAGAATATGTTGTGAGCTCGAATCTTGCACACAAATAAGATTGTAGTATTGCTAGACTTGTGATCAGTTACAAGAATGCAATAGTTTCAATTCATGATATTGATTGACAAACACGAATTAATTCTCTATCAAGCAAAACTATCTATGTGTTTATTGTTACTCAAATTATCATCTTAGAAAGTTTAGTTTGTCTCGTCAACTTTTTCTCCAACAACCCTAGCAAGTTGTCCATACACGAAGAACTCATGGTTCCTTTCCAAAATGTTAGCCGGGTCATCTACACCCTTAGCAAACTTATGTCTGCATTCTTCAAAGTCATCTAGAACAGTGTGGAGCTGATCAGAAATCGGCTCGTTTGAATCTAACGAGCTCCTGGCTTGGTCAATATCGTGAATGGCATCATTATAGTTATTCGCACAAGTTTGATATTTGTCTTTTAGGTCATTGTCAACAGAATCGCCGAGCAACTGGTTGAATAAGTCTAGGACCTCACTTGCTTTTCCTCTAGCCAGGTTGATGGCGGTATATGCGGCTTTTGTGTCATCACCACTAAAACCGTCATGATTATCATTTATGATTTTCTCACATTGTTGTGGTCTGTAGTTGTCGTTGCAGAGGTCAAGGATACAATTTTCCGCATCCTTGTTCTGCTCGATGAGACGAGACCAAGAACATGGAAGAGATGAAGCTAAAATAAGAACAGAGAAGATTGATGCAAATGACATTGTTTTCTGAAAATAAGACATTATTATGTTGAGTAATGTTGCTTTGGTTTTGTTTGATTGATGACCTCCTTTTATATATAAATATGTGTTAAATGTAACTTATGCTAACATTAATTAATGAGTTACATTGAAGTTTTCGGTTATGCTTCATTAAAGGTGGCTGTGTTAAAATGGTTTATCAAAATTAAGTTCCATTTGAATTTGGTTAGAGATACATCTAAAAAAAAAGATTTTTCTTAGAGATAAGAGATCTAATTTCAACTGGATTATTAGAATGTACAAAATTAAAAGACAATTGGTTGTGGACAATGGATAAAAAAATTGAGTGGACAAGTTTTATGACTACATAATGTATTATAGTGAATAACTTTATCTATCCACTGTGTTTGCGATCAACTTTATTTTTTGCCTTTTCTATTTACTTTATTATTGTTAGTTAAACACTTTAACATCAAACTGTTTCAACGAGTGATAAATGATTTCAACTATTTGGACGCTTAATTAGTTTCTTAGTGATCGATTATGTGGTTAGCTTATTGTTCTACAATAATTGCTTACTACTGAGTTTTCTGAATATTAATTTAAGCACATCAAGTAACTCCATCCAGGACGGCGCTAGCTATAGTGGCTGATATTCGCTTTCTAGCGAAATCTTTTGAAGATCTAAAGCTCAGAGTTATTTATTGTGAATCTAATGTAGTTGCGGATTTTTTTGCTCGTTTTGCTAGTTCTTGTTTTAGTCTAGAAGTAGATCCTGCACCCCCAACTCATGTATCATCTAGGATTATGACGAGGGTGTGGCAGACAGCCCCTTCATGGCTTCAAGCATGTTTCCTCACTGGTTTATCAGTGGGAACACTACGTCAAGTGTCTACACCACTCACTGGTCTATCGGTTTGGATAAAGGAATCTTCTCCTTAAAAAATATAAAAAGACTCATCACTCAAACTTTTAGCCTTATATCTTCAATCATTTACATTAGATTTGATTTTTTTTTCTCAAGTATTATCTCATATCCTTTTCACTCCATATCTCGCTTTCTCCCCTATCCACTGTTAATACCATTTCAGCCTCTCAACCTCCGACGACACTATCATTATCCATCCCTTCCATTTGTAGACCAACAACTAGCATATGTGATCGCAACTTCAGAAAATAGTTTGAAGATCTGAGTTTTGAAGCAATTTACCCAATTACAAAAGCTAGCTATGATGGCTATG
>JAYMSP010005487.1:0-13556 GCA_036897095.1 Plantago elongata | reverse complement strand
GTTATGATAGTGGGGCAAGCATCAAATGTCCCATTGGTCGTGACAAGGCCAAGAAGTTGGCTAAGAATGTCACTTCCGGTAATTCTTTCAATGTGGATGCCTTGCATGGCTCATTAGAAGGCTTAAACTCGAATTTTTTTCGAATGGATTGAAGTTGAAAAGGCAAAGTTGGAGCTTGATATGAAGAAGGAGGAGCGTAAGGCGAGAGACTTGGAGCTTAAGGCGAGTGGCTTGGAGCGTAAGGATAGGGCGAAGATGTTAGACACGTACATGTCCCTTATGGCAAACTACAACAACTTGCCCGAACAGGTCAAAGGAAACGTAGATGCACTTGGTGCACTCTTGTTCTCTAATAAAGACTAATGGCGAATGATCGCTTCTGTAATGTGTCGTCTTTGTTTTTTTTTTATCTTCTGCCTTGTTTGTAATTTTGAATTTTTCAATATGAATTTGAATTTTGAATTTTGATGATTGAATTTAAATTTGAATTTTAAAAAAAATGACGTGGCGACGACGACAACGCATCACCACTGGAGCAAAAACGACGACGACGCGCCGTCGGCCTGTCACCATTGAGGATGGTCTAACGTTTCTCTCAAAGTTTCAATGCTACAACAGAAAACATATTTCGATTTATGCAAACTTTAAATGCAGTAAAGATGCAATAATGATGCAGTGCAGTAAAGAACGAAAACCAGAGTTATAGTGGTTCGGCCACAAAAGTGCCTATGTCCACTCCCCAAGCCTTTACTCTTGAGTATTCCACTAAAATCCTTGATAGACCACTTACAACCCGCAAGCACTCAAATACAACAACCTTGTCCTCCTTCTTGCTCCGTCTAAGCTATTCCAACCTAGACCAAGTCACTCGTGCTAAGAAGCAATTACAACTCCTTAATCACACGCTAACAAGATCTTAGAACTTCTCAATACAATAATTGAGGGAATAAGAAAAACCCTCAATAAGACTCAGAAAAATTGACATAATCAAACTAAAGAAGGTATGGGTATAAAGATGAAGGTGACTGCTTTGAATCACTGCTCTCAACACTTCGTATTTGCTTTCTCTTGATATGTACTTGTTGATTTATAAGCTTCCAAGCATTGATACAGTCTGCAGAATAACGTTACTCTCTTCAGACTTTTCAAGATTTTTGTTAAGACTTTTTAGGAGATTCTTATAATTAAAACTCTTCCAAATCTTTCTCCTTATCTCTTTGCAGAACACTACCTTCCATTATATTCAGTTCATATATATTCTCTCAGCTTCAACGTTAAAAAGGAAATGTTCCTTCACCAAATCTTCTTCAAAAATCTACCGTAACATCTTAGCAACCAAAAATCCAACATAGCTTTACAATAGATTAATTTAACATTTTGTTATCATCACATCGATTTTTTTTGGTCAACAGGAACGTTACAACTAATACCAGTGTAGATCCAAACACTAACTTATAACGTTTTACGTGTCGAGAACAATATACATACCAACAAAAAACACATTTACTTTTTTGGAATTCAACTCATAAGAAATTTAGAGTTCTTTAACTCTTGAGCAATATTACAATGAACATTTTTTCTGGTTAGCAAGTCAGAACAAATTGCTCACTAATTCACTTCGATTCAAACGCCATATGACTATTGATTCATCCGGATGTCAATGCACTGGTGCTCTTGAGGATACACTGCACATTCTTCGTCATTGTGATGTAGCTCATCGGATTTGGAAGGAGATTCTGCCTCCACGCTCTTGTTAATTTTGATAACATCTCGGATGCTAACTGGCTAAAGGAGAATCTCGCTGCTAATAGAGTTTCAAAGCTGGGCATGGAGGTAGCCTGGCCTGCCATCTTTACTGCTACTTGATGGGTACTATGAAAATCACGAAACACATACATTTTTATAGGTCGCCCGGAGACGACACATAGGATCCTCTTTCTTCTTAAGCAGCAAGCGTGCGATTTGGACTAAAAGATGAACCCAAAGAGCAACCTACAGAGACTAAGTCGATGGTAAACCTCTGACCAACTGGATGAAGCTTTTTTTTTCTTTTTTTTTTTTTGAAACGGTAAAGATGACTCGAACCTCCGGCCTATTGGTTGGAGGAGAAGCTACTTACCAACTCAATTGCGCTTTGTTGTCAACTTGATGAAGCTTAATATCGATGGAAGTTGCCTCCTGCAAGAAAACAGTGGTGACATTGGATGCATGATTCGATACACAACTGGGTACTCGGGTTCTCTGGTCGACTGAATCATCCTTTAACGATTAATGAACTAAGCTTCAAAGTCTCTTAAAGTGGATTGAGATTGCGTAGGAAAGACGTATTCCAAGACTTCAAATTGAGACGGATTCGTCTACTATCTTTGATTGGATCTCTGAAATCTCTTCTCCTCCTACGGAGTTGGAAGATAAGGCGCAACGTTGTAAGCTCCTCATTCGCAATCCTTGGGACAGTGGATAGGAGAGCCAATACTTGTGTTGATCATTTAGCTAGATTATGCTATAATTTTGAGGAGGACAAAAAGTTATGGCTTTCACCTTCAATTTGTGTAATTCCGATTTTGAGCACGAATAAAGCTTCCAAGCCTAATACATTTCGTTATTATAAATAAAAATATTTAACTACAACCTCTCCTAATTCCTGGTATGCGTACGAATACATGTACAATAAAGTACATAAGTACATAAGGTGGTGGTATAACAGAGTAATTATATCACTCGAATATTAACCAATAAGTCATGAGGCCGACCCAAAATTTCCAGTGAAAATTGGTCCCAAAGACCTTTTGGAATCAAAGTTAAGAAAGACATGTCAATGAGATCGCCATATTTGAGTATAAATGTACATTATTCACAAAAATAAATAAATGTATACCCGCTTTCTTCCTATCCATGATGACGTTGCGTAAAAAAAAAAAATTCATAAGTTTCCACTATAAATACAGGCTTCTCTCACACTCTCTATCATCACATCACACACAGGAAGTGAAACTCAATACGGTTCTTCTTCTTCCTCATCTCCATTTCACTCCTTGTTTTTTCTCCCCCTTTACTAATAAAACAAAACAATTTCAAAACCAAACCAACAAATCTGATCAATGGCGATGAAACGCGCTGCTACATCTGCAGTTCGCGCTTTAACTTCTTCTCCTTCAATTCGCACCAGAAGCCTCCATGTAAGCTTTTCCTTTCCCATATTACTTCAGTCGGTAACTTTATGTGAACGGATCATGATCATCCGTCTGCTTTAAACGTTTTCAATTTCTGGTGAAATGTCGATTTGATTTCATTTCGAGTGGAATTTCACTACGATTTCCTCCAACCGTGGGTTCGAGTCACTTTACCGTTTCAAAAAAGAACTATTTTAGTCAGTTGAAAGTTTGCATAGAGCGTAACGATGGTGAATTTTTTTCACTGGAAAATTAGGAAGAAAGTGAATTGAATTCATCATGGTTGGTTGGTTGGTTATTGCCAAATGTGCGATCGTATTTGTCTAATCGTCTGTATACGTTTTTACGTTATACTGTATGGACTTTTTTGTCATATTGACACGTGTCGTCTGTTGATATACCTACATCTTTTTAGTGTAAGGTTTAATTTGCAAATGTACCCTCTAAATTATACCCGATTGTGAAAATGGGACTTAAGTATCTTCGGTCACGAGCCGAATATTTCATAACTCGATTCAAATAAGGTGAACTTGAGCTTTAATGATCCGAGCCGGAATACTTGTTAAAGCTCGCATAATTGTTTTACATATAGACATATAGTAATTAGATGATAAATTTAGAATGTAAAAATATATTATTAACTTATTTTTAATTGTGCTCATGTTTGACATATCTAGCTGAGCAAGTCACCGGAGATTAAATAACAGTTTTGCTAAATTGACTGATAAGGTAGCGTATAAGTTAGTGATATAATGTACTCATAATTGTCTTCAAAGTTTTATGTGGTAAAAATTGACTATGTTTACTGCAAACTGCAATAGGCATCACCTGGTAGCAAGAAGATTGTGGGTGTATTCTATAATGCAAATGAGTATGCTTCGATGAACCCCAATTTTGTTGGTTGCGTTGAGAATGCATTGGGTATACGTGACTGGTTGGAGACGCAAGGTCACCGGTATATAGTTACTGCTGACAAAGAAGGACTAGATTGTGGTGAGTGAACATTGTAGTCCGGTTACTTAAAGTACTTGGTGTCTGTTGAATTGGAAAGATGTTGCTTGATGAAGAATTAGGAAAATGGGGTAGAAGACCTCGCAAGATAGATAATGTGTACATTTTAGTCTGCCAACTTGTTTGCCATCACTGTCTTTTTATCTATTTAAATTGCAAGTGTCAATGTAACCTGTTGTCGTTGTAAATGGCAAACTGATCAGTATAAACGGATGATCAGAAACATAAAGTGTCCGGTTATAATGCAATGTATAGCTTGCTGCCTTGCTACATTATTTGCTTGTAAGTGATAGGAAAATAGAAGACCTGTTTTGCTTGTAAGATAGATAATGTGTACATTTTCAATAGAAAGTGTTAACATAATTAGTTGTCTTTGTAAATGGCAAACTGATTAGTAGGAACAGAGTGATTGATTTTCGTTTGCTTATTCGCAGAGCTTGAGAAACACATCCCGGATCTCCATGTGTTGATTACAACTCCATTTCATCCAGCATATGTGACAGCTGAAAGGATCAAGAAGGCTAAAAACTTGCAGCTTTTGCTCACAGCTGGTATTGGCTCAGACCATATCGATCTGAAAGCGGCAGCTGATGCTGGGTTGACAGTTGCTGAAGTTACCGGAAGCAATGTTGTTTCTGTTGCTGAAGATGAACTCATGAGGATTCTCATTCTTGTTCGGAACTTCTTGCCTGGATACCATCAGGTTATCAATGGTGACTGGAATGTCGCAGCTGTTGCTCACCGCGCATATGATCTTGAAGGTAAGACTGTTGGAACAGTTGGAGCTGGAAGAATCGGCAAACTTCTGCTTCAGAGGCTGAAACCGTTCTGCTGTAATCTACTTTACCATGACCGTTTGAAGATGGACTCGGAGTTGGAGAGCCAAATAGGAGCACAGTTTGAGGAAGATCTTGATGCAATGCTTCCGAAATGTGATATTATTGTCATCAACACACCGCTTACCGAGAAAACAAAGTAAGTATCTGTATTTTGATACATCAAAATATTTGAACTTGGGATATTTGATTTGTCTTTGTTCTGCATAGAACTTGAATAGAAAGTAAAAAAATAGTAAAACAAGAGCTGGCAGGTCTAATACCTTAAGTTTCCATTACAATTTTGCTGTCTGTTTCGTGAATGAAAGTGTGTGCTGTGTGATGCATTGGCTAATAGTAAGGGAATCCAAATCATCTGAATGTAACTCATCAACACATTTTATGAACTTAGCTTTAATACATGCGGGCCCTACATGCGGCAGTAGAAGGTGGTTTCTCATAGAGTATGCCCTGTTGTTTGCAGAGGGATGTTCAACAAAGAGAAGATTGCTAAGCTGAAAAAGGGTGTTCTCATTGTGAACAATGCCAGAGGTGCGATAATGGACACCCAAGCAGTTGCTGATGCTTGTGCAAGTGGACACATTGGAGGTATTTCATCAATTTCGTTCAGATCTTAAAGATGTGTCTTCCACAAGATGCTACTACTAGTATCATACATGCTTAAAGTTCTGTCCTTTCTTTCTTTTTTTTCAAGATTTACCATTCATCTTCATTCCACTCTAAAAGGAACTGTTAGGATCAGTAATACTTATTCTCTGTCAACCGCAAAAATGTGAAATAAACCGACTGTTATTTGAAATTTAACAAAAGACATTGTTCTCTTGGTCTGAAAATAGCTGGAGATGGTTTCTTATCGTTGATCCATGTCTTTCGTTGCCCATTTAGGTTATAGCGGAGATGTTTGGTACCCACAGCCAGCTCCAAAGGATCATCCATGGAGATACATGCCAAATCAAGCGATGACTCCTCACATATCTGGAACTACCATTGATGCACAGGTACAGCATTTTGTCTTCGATTCAGCCAAGTGTTTGAAAAACATTATTTCAAAAGATTATAGACCATTTTTCAAAATATACCAGTGGGCTTATACTTAGATTGTTTTTTAACACAATAATCATAGCACTCAAATGTTAAATACAATTATCATATTATTCTGTGAGTTCACTCTTAAGCTACCTTATATGTTTGTCAAAACTACAACCATGAACTTGTAATGCTAATTGACTAATTATTGTTTTTGACACTGATGGTGATAAAGTTGCGTTATGCGGCTGGAACCAAGGACATGCTTGAGAAATACTTCAAGGGCGAAGATTTTCCTACTCAGAACTACATTGTCAAGGATGGAGAGCTAGCAAGCCAGTATCGGTAGACTTGCTTCAACAATGCTGAGTTTTGGGTCTCTGTGTCGTGTGCAATGCACTTCTAGTAAAATAAACAGACCCTTTCGTACTTTATCTTCTGAGTAATCGTGCTATCCGGCCATGAAGGTTTCTTTATCTCAACGTACTTTATCTTCTGATGAATAAAGGCTTCTATGGATATGAGTACTGGAAATCTGTTTCTGATTGATGTAATGTGATTTGGCATCAAAGCCTTGTTTAATAACATCTTAAGAAGCTGACTTCCTTAGTCTTCTTCAATCTGCTGAACAAGTATCTATGTCTAACAAATGATTAGTTAACAATATAAGGAGAGTTAATGACATGGCAAATCTTGGAAATTCCCATCCTTAAAAATGCAGTATGGTATTCGCCCAGATGTTCAATGAGTCTAGCCGAGTATCTCTTAACTCGATTTGAGTTCAATTCTCAATTAAATGTACGTTTGGTTTGACTAGTTAAATAGGTGAAGCTAGAATTGAACTTGAAAGGCATGTAACTCGAGCTCGACACTACATACAAATGTTGGGAATTCCCTATTAGTATTTTACTTTGCCTTATCTGGACACACAAAAAAATATGTTAAGAATTATCAAAAATAATAATAAAGTTTAAGGAGTTTCATTTAAGTGAACTTAATTTAGCTTGTTAGATAAAATTAACCTGGAGGTTGGGTCAATTACCTTATTAAGAGAAACTTGTTCAAAAATTAACAAGTTGAGTATTTATTAGGATTATTTATAAACTGATAAAATTTGTATGTACGAGTCAGAGGGTGGTTCTATAGTGCCTTAAGTATTAAGATAATCAAATGCTACTGGAAAATTAACTTCTCAAATTTACTTGACAAATGATTAATCGTATAATAAGTAATCAGTCACAAATGCATGTGATGAAGATTTGAAAGACCGATTAGTATTCTTAAGCCTGAATATCATGATTTAAATAATAGTATTAAAGTCTTATGAGGAAATATTTTTATGTCATTTATTATGTTCTTAATTATGAAGTGTTTCTAATAAAATGTAATATTTATCAGCATATTTAATCGGTCTACAAAAATAATCTTATATGAGACCTAACCTTTTGTATGATTTGAATTGAATGATATTGAACTTAAGTCAATAGAATTTACTGAATAGAATAGAATTGAATTACAGTATAAAATATTACTAAGTAAAACTGAACTAAATGAGTTGATGAGGAAGAGAATGTAACCTTACTCGTAATTAATCGGATATTAGTGAAAACCTGAAAATAATCAAGTTAGGGGAAGTCCATGGGCTATAGATTGGGCCTCTAATTCCCCAGCCCACTGACATCAAACTCTTCAAGCCCATTAGCAGCAGAACTCTCTGCACTTTCCTGCTTAGCTCGATCATGTTCTACCTCTCTCCTAGGGTTTAACGTCACTGTGTGTGAGGTTTTTGCTGGAAATGGCGTCCAATTGTGCTCGGAACCTCGTTCGCCGTTCCACAGCCACCCCAAAAGCACTCTTCTCTCGCTTCCAATCATCTCTTACTGTTGAAACTGGACCATCGAAGCTCAGTGGACTCTCATCACCTCGCCTTCGCACTTCCTTCTCTAGGTAACGATTGCTCATGTTTTGAACTCCTTAATGTAATCAATCTCATGTTGAAATGTTAACGAATGATTTAATTTTCTAGTACTTTTAGTCAACTGAAGCTTTTAAGTTGAGGAATTGAACATGTGTGGATGTGAGCTTGCAGGCTACCGGTGGAGCTAGCATGCTGCGGTGAGTCGATGATGCCACTGCATTCGGTTACTGCATCTGCATTGCTGAAGTCGATGCTTTCGTCTAAGGTTGGGCATTGGGGCGTGCTTTCGGAAGGTTTGTATTCGTTAATCGTTATGACTCATGCTTGATTTGGTAGTTTGGTGTTTGGTGTTTGATTTGCACTTGATTTTCGATGTGATTACAATTATAGAAAGCAGTTAACAATGCTGAGGAGGAAAGTCTTAAATGCTAAGAGTATGCAGACACCAAGTTAAATCTGAAGTTATAATCTGGAGTTTATGTTGTTGGTGGTGTGAAGATTTCTACTGGGCTCGTAGATGTACTCTTAGGATTTGTGGCTTTAGTTGTCTTTCAACGTTACTTGAGTATGGCATTCTGTTTATTTGTAAGCGTCAACCTTGTTCTCCTTCGAGTTCAGTAAGCACTACAAATAAACAGGTCTGGAGAAATTTATTGGAAATCGTTTTGGCACGGGAAATTACGAGCCTAGTTAGCTTGTCATTGTATTGTGTGAAGCAAGTGTAGTGAAGATGCCAACGTTCCTCATTTAGCTATTCCAATAGAGCTGCTGAGTAGGAGACTCACCTTCTAAGTAAATGCATGTTTAAAGCTTTGTTTTCTAGAAAATTACCTAGACCACGTACATGAATGTTAAGGCCTATTGCTTTTGATGACAACAAATTCCATAGGACATGCACCACAGGTTCAGTATTCTGGACCTGGTGAAAGTTAGTTTTTTCTAGAGTTTGCTGTTTCATTAGCTGCTTTCAGAACCAAGATAGCAATATGTGTGTGTCTAGTATTCTGTGTCAGCAGCATTGGATGGCTTTTCTTTTCTTTTTTTCCTGTTCTGCCCGAGGTCGATATAGAAAGAGCAACTATTTTAAGTGGATCTTTATGCAAACTTCACAGAGCTGAATTCGATGCCATTGTTTTTTTTTCTGTTAGAGTTTCAGAATATTGACCAATCTGTGTTCTTTGTTCGGTTGATGTCAGGTTTTGCAACCCCACTATAACGATGGCCTTTCAAGTCCTCAAAAAGAGAGGCAAGGAGGGACCACAGTAGGTAATTCAGCTGTTTCTTCACACAAAAAATAACTGTAATGTCAAATATCGTTACTATCATCATATGTACAAGACTCGTTACATGAATGTTACACATCAGTGATTATGTCAATTGAAGTAGAAAATAATTTGCTCGTGTCCTCTTGTAAGGACTTTTCTTTCGAATTTCAAATTCTAGTTGCCTAGATTTGTTTGAGCTGAACTGATACAGTTTCAGATTTCATTGTATTGGTTGTTAACTTCTTGATTTATTCTGATATGATCATGTTTGTTTTCTTTAGTGTCAGTAATCTGAGAAGTGAGAACGCCTAGTAATCCTTAAGCTTTTTCATCCGGACCATGTTATGTTTGTTGGCTGACTAGTTGATTCTGATATGATCGTTCCTGTTTTCTTCATCTTGCAACACTTCATTGTCAGTATCCTGAGAACGGCTAGCATATTAGACTCCATAGAACAGATATAACCGTAGATTGGTTTTAATCCATGACTTGATATCTATACTCAAATGAATGTATTATGTTAATTGAAGTAGAACATAATTGACTGGCATCCTCTGTACTGACATTCATTCCGTAGTTCAAATCTTTTGTTGCCTAGATTTGTTTGAGCCTAACTGTGATAGTTTCATTTGTGCCTTATGTTGATTGTCGAATACGGTTGATCTGATATGATCATGCCTAGGCCTGGCAATTGGTCCAACCTAGACAAATCCAGCCCAGTCCATAATGAATCCGGTCCACCTTACACTTAAAGTACTGATTCGGACCGGACCAGATCAGACCGGCTGATCAAAAATTCGACTTTCCGGGTCGGGTTTTTTTTTGCATTCTGTTGGAATTGGATCATGTTTCAGAATTTTAAAATAATATTATTCTAATGATATAACAGCATAGATAATTAAACAAGGTAATATCTTTGATGATCTAACTTCCCACCCAAGATAAGTAGAAAACGAAAACAATACCCTCCCAAGTATCGAATACACAGAAGACGAATTGGGTACACAAAAAATCATTATAACCAGAGTCATAGAACACACAGAAGATGAAAACGAATTGGGTACATAAAAAGATGAAGACGAAGACGAAAACGAATTGGGTCGAAATTACCTTGGATTCGTTTGGGTTAATGGTGGTGACACTGGTTCTTCTCCCTCCATGGTGGTCAGTGAAGAATCTCTCAATCAAAACGATGAACATTGGCACTGTAGAATACAAAGACCTGAAGAAGACGAACAACTGGAAGACGAATTTGCTAAAGAACTGAAGAAGACAAATTAAATCAGTGAATAATCAGAGGAAGACGAAGAACTGGAGAGTAGTAGAGAATACTTACGAAGAGCTGGTCGGAACTGGAAGATTGGAAGTCGACTAGAGCTGTCGATTGTTGATGCGCAAGAACCAGAGAGGCAGAGACGAAGAACTGAAGTCGATGGCTGCTGCAAGTTGATGGATCTGATTTTGGCATTTAATTCTATTAGGTTTTGAATTAAATTAGATCCATGGACAGATCCGGTCTAGACTAAATAGACTCAGATCTGGTGGATCAGATTAATGTATGGTGGACCGGATCGGGTTCGAACCGATCAGACTAGGATAATGATCGGACCGAAATCGACAGCACTAATCATGCCTGTTTTCTTTTCTTGCAACCCTTAATTGTCGCTAACCTGAGAAGTGAAAACAACTAGTTCTCCTTGAGCTTTTCATCGACACCATGTTATGAGTGTATTAGTTAGACTCCATAACAGATGACCATAAATTGGTTTTTGATCCATGACTTAACGATTATCATCTATTATGAAAGTTGAATCGGGGGTGGTGGTCACTCGAGTCGTATGAGCATGCAACACGCTCAAAAGGTAGTGAATATTTCGTTATTTGATAAAAACGATGCATGAATGATTTGGATTACTGAATATATTGGTAGAATATGTTTTTGTTTGGTTCATAAAGAATGGACAGCATTCATTTGTTTTCCACGATAGAAAATTTAAGCTTTCTCCATGTCCTTGTTGATATAGTATTAGTGCTTTTTGGGCAAATGCGTTGTGTACTTGATCACTGTACATCATTGGTTTTGCTTTAGCTCAGAATGTACGTCCTAGAAAGAACCTCCCTCATATGTTCTTTGTAGATATGTTACAGAAAAGAAATCCTCAAACCAAGTGTATTGAAATCATGAGTTTGTGTGTTTGGATTAAACAAAAAGTATATCTTATTTTAAATGCTCCACTCTACCGGAATATGGGAGATCAAATATATATGCTGATTGGTATAGAATTTAAATGGGCATTTGAATGGATTTTGATGAAATTGTGTTTGAAATGGAATTGGAATGGAGATATTTAAAGTGTATTTTAGATCAAATCACTGTTTATCGAGCCAAATTGACCGATTGACCGATTTTAATTTCATGCCACACAGTCACATATAGTTTGCTTCGTTATTTGGGTCGAGCTCGTATTGCTTATCTAATCAAATAGGTGTTAGACCCTTGCCTTGGTTTGGTAATGTTGTTTGTATTAGGCTAGGCTCGATGGGTCAGGTTGAATAATATGCTACCACCTTTGTTCAATCTACGCATCCGGTTTCTTTTTAAGTGGAAAAATGAGTAATAGTAGTATTAAATTTTAATTAAAATAATGGTGTTGGGTTGATTTTACATTTTATTATGTTAATTTTGTGAAAGTCCAACAATATATTATAATAGTTGGAGTAAGCATGAACAAATGTATAAACGGAAAGCTTTTATTACGACGACAAAAATTGAGTAAGATAGGAAGTTTCGGATGGGGAGGATGTGTACATCTGTAATATTTATATGTACGTTTTGGGTTACAAGCTTAAACTCTAGTGAATCAAATAACTAGGTGAGCAGAACTTGAACTTGAAAATAGAGCGAGGAATGAGACATTCGGCCTGTTAAACGTTACAAGCTAATTGGCACGTCAATTAGTCAAGGGTTTATTTTCCAAACAGGTGATTTGTTTTTATTTGATGCAATAGTAAAATTAGTCAAGAGTTTAGTTTTTAAGGGTTTGATTCACATAGTATTTAAATTGGTTCGATGAACAGTGATTTAGCCCAAAATATAATTTAAATACCCCATTTCAAACATAATTTCACTAAAATTCCATCCAAACGACCATTTAAGTGTCATGTCAATCAACCCTTAAACAAGTGACTTCTTTTACAGTGAAAGTGTATTTGTCTACTTCGGGTGATACTAAGAAGATGATATTGTTGTCTTTATTTATCGGGGTAATATAATATTGTTGTCTTTATTTTACTGAGGTAATAGTAACATATGAAGAGGATGATGCCGAGTATCTGTAGTACTTTTTCATTGTAAAAGAAAAGTAATTTACTAGATTTACAAATTACAAACTAATCAATTTGGTAACATGTCAAATGGTTTTTATCATAATGCTCTTGGGAAGTCAAACTTCACTCAACTCCGAATCACATTTGATAGTATGTTTGTATGCTTAGTTTGGCACATATTCGAATCCGATCCACTATCACGGAGTAAAATTTATTGTTCCATTGTTTATAAATCTAACAAAAATTCTTTGTAACTGATTTAGTTTAGTTTGATTAAATTAAATTAGGATTTTAATTTTCAAAATTATTTGAAAGTTTAAAATTTGCAAACTTCTTTTATAAAATTAAATTTCGACATAAATAAAGTAAGTTTAAATTTAATTTTGATCTATCCAAGTTCAACTTATGAACGGAGGTAAACATTTTAAACTCCATATGAGATATCTAACTTACTCCTAATAGATAAATCCGTTTTAAAAATAATTTTGAATGAATCAACGTTAAATATAAATTTAAAAGTAAATATTCAACTCTAACATATCTGGTCGATGAGTATTTAAAATCAAGTATATATTGTCAATCGATGCAATACTTAATTTACTAAACAAATTGCATAAGAGTCGTTTACATTAATTTAGGGGTGAGTAGAAACGGAACCGGGCCGAAATACCAGCCCTAACCGGACCGAAAAATTAGGTCTCGAGCCGGCCCTAAAAGACTAGGGCCGGTCCTCGGTATTGTAAATTTACATTTCTCGGTCCTCGGTCTGGTCCTGGCCAAATACCGAAAAATCGTGTCGGACCGACCAGGACCGATTAGAGTTATATATATATATTTTTTTTCCCTTCCTCCTCCCAGTAAAACCCTAACCCCAATTCACCTTCCTCCACCCACTGCTCACCTCTCTCCTCCACCCCCACCACACCTCCGACTCCGAGCCTCCCCTCCGCCACAAACCTTCCGCCTCTACTCCTCACCCTTCCACCACTATCTCTTCCAC
>JAYMSP010005486.1:0-13557 GCA_036897095.1 Plantago elongata | reverse complement strand
GAAGTCTTTGGCCTTCCGTAGGGTGTCAAAGAAAGGTCGGCATTTCTCGGAGGATTTGGGTATGAACCTGTTGAGGGTTGCTAGCCTTCCAGCTCTATTTCTCCCTTCGAGTTGCCCTGTTCTCTTATTTTCGAGGTTGACCTGCTCGATTTCTTGACTTGCAGTAGACTAGTATTATGGTTGTTCATGTTGGCTATTTGAGTTTCTGTGAATTATTGGATTAGTTGATTAAATTTTTATATAGTTGTAATTGCTAATTTGTTGATATGAGAGTTTAGTTAATCGGTAAATGCCCGAGGATCGGTAATAGGAGTAATTAGTGGATGTGCCTAGAGTGGAGCCTTTGTAAAATTTGTTGGTTGGTCTAATTTAGGGTCAGCATCTGTAGTCTTTTGCTTCTCTTTTCCTTTTGTAGCCATTTAATTAAATTATGTTTGTTTAGTTCTGTCTTGTGATCATGTTTACCTTACCATCTTGTTGTTGCTATGCTGCTCACGGCTTTACACTTTATCTTATTTCCTGTTCTGTCTAACTGCGACTTTGTTGTTCTGTTGTTTGTCTGAGTTTTGGTACAATAAAGTGTACAGTGTATGTGGCAACTTGTGTATAGTCTAATGTGGTATGTTTTTATTTCGGTATCTGGTTAATTGAACTAGTTAAGTGTGTGAGTAATGTTTCTGTTCTGCGTGAGGTCTAGGACTCGAGTCCCGGCTGTAACATGTTTGCAAGTATTTTAATCATGTGATTTTAAAACGTATCAAAAGATATTTAACAAATGTCTGAAAAAGGGTAAACAGAAGTTTAAACATTAATAAATATGTTGATTCATAAACAATGATCGTAAAATGACGAAGATACCCTTGGTACATTAATTTACAAAAAGGGGTTGATTCCAGCATAGAAAAGTTGTCTGGCGGTCGATTAAAGATGTTAACGACGTTTCTACTAATATAGGTAACTAACGAGTAGACGAATTATGCGATCTTGAGAATAAGCGAGCATCTAAACCAGGTATGGGTCGAATCTTCATAATACCTTGTCTTTATTAGTTTTTGTGAAAATAATTGTTTTATAACTGTGATTTGATAATTGTTAATATTATATCAAGCGACGGGACTTGATATAATATTATTTTATTCACTGAGGATCAAGTTATGTGCGTATCCCGAAAAGATGATTTATGATGCACGTGATGTATGTGAAACATTTTATAAAAAAACATGGATAAATGTTAGCTCTCATATATGTTAGTGATTTGTCTTTGTGACGCCGTCTTTATGACGCTTTGTCTTTGTGACGCTTGTCTACGTGATACTGTCATTGTGACGCATTGTCTTTGTGACGCCGTCTTTATGACGCTTTGTCTTTGTGACGCCGAATACTCGATTCCTCTGATCAAGGAATATGCCGTAGACACTCTGTTGCCACCGGACTTATACTAGTGACCGCAACATATGTTTGAGTGAGCTAACATGTTTCGAAATTGTGTAAATGTTTGTAAATCCATGTTGTGACTTTTACATGCATGTGCTGAATTGTGTAAAAATCTGTTGATTGCAATTACTTGATCCGGACATTGTGTATTATGAAATTCACCCTTGAACTTTGTACCTTAGATAGGAGTTAGTTGGACGTCAAAGAAGCACCATTTTGCTAACGAGGCTGACTTTTAGAAGTTACTAGTCTCTTTGTACAATAAGACTTTGTATTTTGGCCTGTATAATATTAACATGTAGTTGAGATTTGGATATGTCGTACTTTTGAACTGTAGATATGTTGATACCAGTAGCCACTCACTTGTATATTGTTTTGAAATGCTTTCGCTAAAACTCTGATGTAAATTTTGTTTAAAAAAAAAATTATACTAGCCCGGTGGTTGGCTTTTTATATTGCTTTGTTTGTCTGTGAGACTGACATGTGGATAAGGCTTCGTGTGGACGGGGGAATGTTCACACGGCCGGTCACGCCAACCGGCGGAGTGGTGTATATGTTAGTAAATGAAATATTAAATGTAGCGGGGCCCACGGTGTGCTCTCGGGGCGTGACAACAAGCATTTATTGCTTTTCGCCTCCACCGTCGATCTGTTTGATCCAGCGATCACAATACAACTAAGAAGATGGAAAGACGCAATTGGCCACCCAACCGTCGCCTCGGACAACGGTACACCATACAAACAATCACTCTGGATGTTGAGACATCCGGATGATGGACACATCCTCTCGGATATGTTCGGGTTCGAACGTTCGAGAAATATCTCTCAAATAAAAATACTCCTTTCTCAAAGTTACAATCCAGGGTCTTTCACCTCGGATTGTAAGAAAATGAAGGGGGGAGAGAGATACTCTCAAAAGGACTGCAAGGACCATTAGACCCGAATTTCTTTTTTCTCATGGAACGGATTGAACAAAAGACTTCTCCTTTTATAGTTACCAACTATCTTATACTACGATACTTGGAAACTAGGGGGACATATGTTGATACGGGAATATGTCCAATCCGTTATTTGGAAGTCTCGTAAATAGATCCTAAGACATCACGGTATTACAAGGACAAGATCCCGTAGATCTGAGCCTACGACCATTCGAGGTCAAGCTGGCCCAAAACGTACGAGAATACAGTGATATGGACCAAAACGTTACATCCGAAGGGAACTAGGTCCGGGCCCCAATCGCATATGAATACATCTGAACCTAAAGAGAACCAAGTGTGGCAAATCATAGCACGATAGTTGCGGAGGGCACAACAAGTTCCGGACGTTTAGATCCGGAACACTATGTTCGGATGTCTTTTCGATCAAAAAGACGACGGTGTCCTCAAATATCCTACAAAATGACTAATCTAGCCCCGAGGCCCAAAAACTATATGAATTATGACAATCATATGATCCATGGGCTTAATTAAGCTCTATTGGCTTATTCTTAGCCCAACACTTGGCACAATCCAACAGGCCCAACCCTAAATAGGGATTAATCTTTATAAATAGGGTGCACTTCTCAAGGTAAAATGGACAAACTCACTTGATCTTCTTACTCCATTATATGCTTTAGACCTTCAATTATACAGAGTAGACTCATAATCACTCTCGAGTAAAGTCTCTCATCCGGCTTGATCCAAGGCAAGCCGGATCTAAAGGTTCTAACACCACCCCCCCTTCCAGTCACCTGTGCAGGATCGGATCTAGTACTTCGAGTTCGAAGCGGGAGCTTGTGTCATCCGAGACCTCTCAAGTTAAAAGAGTTAGTAGATTTTTGTAATACCCGAGGTTTGGGGCTTTTACCTCAACAATACTCCTACTCAAGTTCTACTATGCTCTAATTCTTACTAAACATTGTACGAAATTGAAGAACTACTTCGTGGAAATAAGAATCGAACTGAAATTGAAGATTTTAAATGTCGGGAATTTATTTGATTTCTCCAAATTTTTTAATATAGTGAAGGTGTGTGTATGATACTTAAATACAATAAAGGACAATCCGTTTATTAAAGAAAAGAAAAATCAAAAGGAAGTAATTAAAGAAAAGAGGAAAAATACTAGTTATTAAAGGAAAGGAATAATGAAATGTAATAAGAGCAAAAGAAGGATACTAAATCAATTTTTCACTCTTTTTCTTTTTCACAGGTTTGACTTTTGAACTTCATTATAAATATATATTTGTTTCAGTTCAAAGATTGTAAAATTTAAAATGTTAAGGACCTAAGAATTTATATGATATCTAAAAATTGGGTCAAATGTAAATCGTCCAAATAATTATAAATCTTTTCTAATATAAAAGGTAGATGATTTAAATTGATTAGGGGATCATTCGTGATCCTCTATCATATAATTATACGACATATTTTGTGGAATCGCTGGATTTGTGATACGTATATTATGAGAAGTTAGATGAAATTTCATATCCTTAACTTTTGATTATTAAGAAAGGGAAATTTAAACCAAAATATAGTAAATGGAGAGGAACAAATCTGATAATAGTATCTAGTGTATCAACAACAAATTCTACACGATATTGAATTCTTCACTAAAATTTTACACGAAATTTTGATGCCAATGTAAAAGTTCTTCAATGTCAAAGGGAATTAACATTCTGGATAGGCTGCCCTTCTGTATATACTGATTATTGTCTTACTCCCCCTCTCCAATAAAAATTTACTAACTTTTTTTATTTAAAGTATCATTACAAACTTTCTTATTCAAACTAAACTATTTTATCCCACTAATTAATTCTTTATTATTTCTATTTCCTACTTTATCATAACTTTCTTCATTCTCTATATACTTTATCAACATAAATACCCCACACAAATTAATATAAAGTTATTATTTTTTAATTAAAGAGAAAGTATTTTAAAAAAAGAACATTGGGAATAAACTTTATTACTAATTGATAGATAATTTCAATCCTTTTCACTTCATCTATAACGTTAATTTACAACATTCCCATAGCATTTTTGGAGATATTCTTTATGTTTAGAGATGTGATCCAAACTTATGTCATTGCCAGAAACATACTTTTAGTTTTTAGCACTAAGTAATGAAAACATAATTGAGACAAAGACTATTTTTTATGAATAAACGGGACAAGCTGTATTTGAAATTTGAAGGAAAAAATTTGCAAATTTTTTTCAATTTTTTTTTTCCATTCCATTTACTATATTTAAATTTAAATCTCTCTTTCCTAGCCGTCGAAAATTAAAGGGATGGAATTTCATCTAACTTCTATAGTATATGTGTCGTAAATTCATCGATGCCACAAAAGATGTCGTATAATTATGTCGTAGAGGATCACGAGTGGGATGAGACATGATATAATTAGATTTGATTTTGTTTGTTAAAAAAATTAAAAGACTGATTTGCTGATCAAAATAATTTTTCACAGAATTTCAATAAATTTTGAGACATGTCACAGTAGATAAGGTAGAAAACTAATCAGATTCTTCTAATTTAATCAAAAAAAGGATCAATAAGAATGGTTGAATTTGACACGTCGTAACACATGATTATGCTCACAAGTCTTGAAAATGTTTTTGATAATGATATAAATAGATGCTCTCAAAATTTCAAATTAACAGTAAATAAAATGATAAAATAGCTACATAAATTTGTGAATTAGATAATAAATAGAAAAAGAGCGTCGTCTTTTTGGTAAAGATGGATTCTGCTGCTTCACTTTCTACGGAAGTCTGTGGTGGTCTCTTTCTCAAACCAAAATGTATATGTCTGGTACTAATCATTTTCTTAATCCCATCACCAAACGACAAAGCACATGACAACTTTACTTCTAATCACTTATTATTATTACCACTTCTTCTCATCATAGCCAATCCAAATATCCAAAATCCAATGCCAAAGAAAAGTCTGTTGAATTATAAAATTACTACTTAACAAGGGTAGGTGAGAAAAAGGCCATTCTTTTTGAACTTGTTTTGTTCACGCAACAAACTAAGAGAAGGCTTGATTCACTTCTCTCCCTTTTGCTATATATTTTTTATTTGTGGTTTTTCTTAATTGGGAAGAAGAAAAACCAGAGAAATGGGTTCTTATGGAGCGCTTGCCAAAAGGGCTGTGTTAACTGAAACCCCTGTTATGGTTCAGGTATGGATCTATTTTATTTGGTGTTTCTAGTTTTTGGTTTTCTGTATTTCTTGAGAAATGGATTATGGAGAGTTGGTAAAGTGTAATTTTTGTTGGTTGGTTTTTGATGTTTGGAACTACAGATACAAGAGCTGATCCGAGGTGTGAAGGATTGTGTTTCTTTAGCTCAGGTTTGTGTATTTTTTTGAGACTCTACAAAACCTACTAGTAGCTATTGTTGGTAAATGGTAATTCGTGAAATTGCTTAGTTTTTGGAGCACAAAAAGTGGGAGATGTGAATGGCTTTGTAATGTATAAAGTTTGTGATGAGAGTTCTTGGGGACAGTAGCTTCTTGAATTTTACATTCCTAGGATTGTTTAGTTGTTTGGGAAATTCTATGTTAGAACAGTATCAATTATCATACTTTTGACTCAGTTTGAATGACTCGCCATTATCGATACTGATTGTGATTTGCTTATGAATCCTATATGGTATTTGTTTCTCTAGGATTTTCATCTCAGGATTTTTTTTTCTTTAATTCGTATAATGCACTTCCATACCTCTAGCTTTGAATTCATTATCTGGGGAACCATAGTGTCATGGATGGTTTGGAGAAAATGTAGCTGAGTTTATGTCTGTGGCATCCTTTTATATGCCTAAAGTCGGTAGGAAATCTATTGCATGCTCATGCTTTATATGTGTTCAGCTTCACAAAAACTTGGGTAGACGGTCAACCGATTTGAACACACCTTAACATGTAAGTATCAGGAACAATCAGACCAACCATCCACCCGAGTGGCAACACATTGATCTAGGCTAATCCTATGTTAATTCCTTAGTGATTGCTCTGATTACTGGAGGTTTAGAGTACTACTCAGCGGGTAATTGTCTTTATTATTTGCATGGAAAATATTTTGCTCTGTCACAGAAATATTAAATTAATATAGGCTTTGCTATGAGTTTATTCAATTTTTGTTCTCTGATTCTGTCCAACTTTGTTATATTTCAGGGTGTAGTTTACTGGCAGCCACCCATACAGGCACTAGAAAAGGTGCAGAAACTTGTGTGGGAGCCTTCAGTTAGTCGCTATGGTGCTGATGAAGGTCTTCCTGAGCTGAGGAATGCATTATTGAAAAAGGCATGTCTCGAGTAAAACATTTTCTGCTAGAATCTTTTTATTTCTTCAAGGCATCTACTCTCGTGCTGACAAAGGCTTTTAGTTCATCCTGCTGATTCATGTATCTATATTCAATTAGGTGCACTTGTGATAGTCAATTGTTGCCAATGCTAATAGTTTGACTACTCTGTTTCAGTTACAGGATGAAAATAAGTTGCATAAATCCTCGGTTATGGTGACTGCTGGAGCAAACCAGGTTGGTCAATTCAATGTTAGCTCTTTCCTATGCATGGATGGTGATGTAAAAGAGCATTATTCTAATAATGCAACTATACCGTTTGTTTTGGGAAATAATGCATTTGGTTTTTGACTCCTCTCACCATTGCCTGTTATTTCTTAGTGCTTTTTTGTTGTATTGTTGTTTCCTTTGCTTCAAAATGTCCTTGTTTTTAGCATTCTGGATAGTTTGTTCATGTTATGCCTTTAAGAACTAGATCTAGGTTAGTTTAGCATATCATAACTGTAAGGTTTATATATACACTATTGGTCTTTTGCAAGTTATTCTTTCATCATTTATAAATTATGCTGTCACATTGTTGCAGGCTTTTGTGAACATTGTGTTGGCTTTATGTGATGCTGGAGATTCGGTGGTTATGTTTGCTCCATACTACTTCAACTCATACATGTCGTTCCAGATGACTGGGGTGACCGACATTCTGATTGGTCCTGGAGATCCAAAGACGCTTCATCCCGATGCAGGTTTTTATCCAACTATGCTGTATTTCTCCGAGTCATGCATGATATCTGATACTACTTCTGAATAATTCATCTTAGTTCACACCCTTGTATACATAGTTCTCTTGTCAAGGGAAGAATACTTAATGGCAAGCCTTACTCAATGAAGCAGAAAATGTTCAAATCACATTTGTTGGTTCTGGGTCGAGAAGGTGGGAGTTTCCCTCAGTGTATAATCAATTTGATTTAAGAAAGCGAGCAACTTCACTCTTCTGGACGTTTAAAGATTTAGAAAATCCCTGAACAAATAATTGTATCATTTTAAATTGATCATTTGATGATGAATTTGTCTTTTCCAATTCAAATCAAGAATACCCACCAAAGTTTATGGTGAGTACGGTTTCCTTGGGCCTGTATGATTCCATAAATGACGTCGTGATTCCATTCTGTTATTAACAGTTGAATTTCCTAATGCATTTCTCAAATTATATAGGTAAAGCAACGCTTGAAACTTGAAAGTATAGACAGTTGTCTTGGCACCATCTTTTGGTAATTGTTGAAGTGTTTCTTGTTTCCAGACTGGCTGGAAAAGACTTTGCTGCATACAAAACCCACCCCGAAGCTTGTGAGTGTTGTAAATCCTGGCAACCCGTCTGGAACATACATCCCTGAACCCCTTCTCAAGGTCTCTTCCCTTTGTTCTCTTTTTCAACATCAGTTTCTCTTTCATGCATCCATGCCTATCACACTTGCAAATTGATTTTTCTGGATTTAGTTTTGAAGCTTTACTTATAACGTTATTATATCGTTGTGAACATTTTCTCTCTTCTTTACTTTTTTCTTCTCTCCTTGTGTGTTTGTGTCTCTAAGCAGAGGATATCAGATATCTGCAAAAAGGCTGGGTGCTGGCTTTCCATTGACAATACATACGAGTAAGTACATTTCATGAGGCTGTAAAGCTGAATATCTCTCATCTTCTCCGGGATGAAATTTATGTAGTTTGAACCAATATCATAAAGTCTAAAGCTATAAACTTCCCGTGCAGGTACTTCATGTATGATGGCCGAAAACATATGTGCATTGAAGACGATCACATTGTCAATATATTCTCATTTTCCAAAGCTTATGGGATGATGGGATGGCGTGTTGGATATGTATGTAATGCATCACCGTGAAATATTTGGAACAACTAATTCTATCTTGCTTAGCTTCAAATTGAAAACGTCATCTTTTATCTTGCAGATTGCATTCCCCTCAGGAGTAGATGGTTTAGCAGCACAACTCCTTAAAGTCCAGGATAACATTCCCATATGCGCTTCCATCATCAGCCAACGACTTGCTCTGCACTCCTTGGAATTGGGACCGGACTGGGTGACCGACCGAGTGAAAGACCTTGTCAAGAACCGAGAAGTATTGCGGGACGCACTCTCTCCACTGGGAAATGATGCAGTCAAAGGAGGAGAAGGTGCAATTTACTTGTGGGCGAAACTCCCTGATCAATACCATGATGACTTTGAAGTCGTAAGATGGCTTGCAAAGAAACACGGGGTGGTCTTGATCCCCGGGATTTCTAGTGGGTGCCCTGGGTACGTGAGAATCTCGTTTGGTGGACTAGTCAATGATCAGTGTCATCTTGCGGCAGAGAGGCTCAAGAGAGGGTTAGAACAACTTGTTAGTGAAGGAATGGTGTAATGATATTTAACTTAACCTGTACTTTGTGGCCATCTGACAGAAACTGCTTGGGGTGACTGTCGTCACCTTCTGAATTGTGAAAGAATTATTGTTGCCTGGTTATTGGGCCAAGGATACCTTTGTACAAGAATTCCTTTTACAGATAATACACATCAGAAATAAAAGAGAATTGTTGTAGATTGGCTTTTATAAAGATACTTTGCATCAGTTGCTTATTATCTACTACCACTCCAACTTTTTGGCATTGGTAGCACTCAAAATCGACATAGGGTACAGTTTGGATCCGATCAGTGGAAGGACGCATTCTGAAATGTACTGCTCCCCATCAAGTCAACAACACAACCATGTAACTCCCGTTCTCCTTTTAAATCAATCCGGATCTCTGAGACTCTGATGATAGAACAAGGTCGTGATGGATCTGAGTCGGAGATGTATAACACTCTCATCTACTAAACTCATATAACATGCATCACATTCTCGGTACCTAAAACTAGACTCTCACTCACCTCGGCTTCATCATAGTCCAATTTATCTACTGTACAAGTGAATGATATCCATGACTAGTTGTGTAAGAACCCCGAACTCCAGTAAATTCGCACTAGCTATTAATCCGATATTATTATTATTATTATTATTATTATTATTATTATTATTATTATTATTATTATTGCCGACTGACTCCTGACCCTGACTCGACGCTTGCTAGTATATCGATTCTTAACGGCGGATTAAATTCGGAGATTAATTGCCGGTTCGTATCTGTCAGTTACTTGCAAGTAGCACTAAATTACTATTTAATATTATATATTAATAATAAAATAAAAATTCAAAAAAAAATTAATTATTTTTTATTCTACTTTAGTTCGCATCAAATATCGTCCCTGGTTGAATTCGTATTTATTGAAGTTTATTTACACGTTATTTGGAGTCCAGAATGAAATAGGTTTATATTTTTACGTAATACCCATTGTACCTTTGTACCCATCTTCTTCTTCCCCGTCTTCTTTTCTTCAGTATACTCGTTCATTCCTTCCGTCCGTTTTCTTTCTTCAATCGTCCCTTCTTCGCGACGCCACCGACCGTCAGCCGCCTCACGGTAATTTCCCCCCTTTCACCCTTCATTCCCTGAGACGACTCGTGACCGGGAAGTTTTGGCGTATTGAGGCTTGTGACGCAAGTCGTCACTGGATCGAGTTTGGGCAAGCTTCCAACGGAAGCAATTAGCTACATTTACGGACGACGAGAAGCAGCCAAGCTTCTCGATTGCGCTTGGTCGGCCGGAGCTTCTATAAATAGGGCTCCCTACTCTCTCTCGCCGAGCCTTTGGCCGTTCGTTGCTTGCACCTGACTCGCCTCATTCGCTTTCAATCGATTTCTCCGGATTTGCAAGGTTGCGTAGCTTACAAGATATCCAAGGTATAGAGCACGAAGTGAGGTTAGGGTAGACAGATTGACTCTACATTTCGCTAGTTATTCCGCTGCTACTGTACTAGACGTATGAGATAACGTTTGACTTGTAAATTATATTTAGGGTCGGTAATAATTATACATTTTGATATGTGTATTTGGGAGTTCGGCATAATCCTTGACGTCCGGACCCCGATCCGGGCCGCTACAGAGTGGTATCAGAGCCAGGTTTGGACCAATAGGACTGAGACGCACTTCCAAATACTAACTCCTATACTATACTTTCAAAATATGGGAGAGAGACACGTAAGTATGCACTATTATTATCTATATTTACTGACTTCGACAGATGGACGGGGACAGAAACTGGAACCTCGACAATGAGAAAAACTTTGTGCAATCTTGGGTGGACGAAGCCCATGCGGGGAGAATGCTTACCCGTCAGGTGACGGAACGTCTTGAGGCCGAAAGAAGGGCCAGAGCTCGTAGGCGTGAGCGTGTTCGTATCATGGGGCATCGGATGAACTCCATCCGCAATGAAGTGGATCAGGTTCGGACCGAGTTATCCGAGGTCGATCATGCCCTAGATGATCCAGCACCACCACCCCCAGCAATAGCACCGCTACCTCAGCCGGCCCCACCTGCGATTGTTGGAGGTGGAATGCACGCCGCCGGACCAAGTGGTATGGTTGTTGGCCCTCGTGATTACCGGATGACGGCCCGCAAATCCTCGTACCCGTACCATTACCCGCTCCATCGTCCCTTGGCTCCAAGAGATGCATCTTCCGAGGAGGAAGAGCCGTATGAGGACCCAAGGCAGGATGGATACCCCAATGACGAGGACGAGTGATATACCGCCAATAGGTAGGAGATAAGGTTGGAAGGACCCGTGTGTATCTCGTAGTCTTAGTACTATTCTAGGACTATGTATTTTGTGAATATTGCTTGTCTGTTTCACCGCAAATAAGACTGGTCGACTCGACCAAGAGCCCTTGTAAGTTTCATTACAAGGAAGTTATGTTTCAGGTACTAAGTGCGACTCTAATTTACTTATTTACAATACTATGGCTGATCCAAATCCCTTAGCCCAAGGTAGTAGTAACCCACAATCACCACCTCGAGTAGAATCTCCACCTCATAGGGAAAGCACTCCACCTGTAGAATAACCCCCTAGAGCCGAACCATCTTCCTTTCCCCAGATTCCTGAAATGGCAGTCTTTTGGAAACAAATGACGTTGCAACTGAAAGGATTTCAGTCTACTGAAGGACAATCATCGGTTTCAGAAGATGAATGTCTAATGCAACGATTCCTGAGTTATGAACCTCGTACTTTCTATGGAGAGGCTGATGATATTAAGGCTGAAAATTTCATCAAAGGAATGGAAAAGATCTTTGCAGTTCTACGTTACACTGATGAACAACGAGTTCGATATGCATCCTACAAATTGGTAGGAGCTGCCCAAGATTGGTGGGATTTGACCAGTCGAACTTGGGAAAAAAGAGGAATGGACTGGACTTGGAGTTTGTTTGTCCATGAATTTACTAAGAAATTTATACCTAAGGTCATCAGGCAAGACCGGGAAAAAGCATTCCTGAGCCTGACACAAGGAAACCGATTTGTCGCAACATACGAGGTAGAAATTTTCGCGGCTGCTAAAGTATGTACCCTATGTAATGGATGAAGAGGAGAGGAAAATTACGCAGTTTATTGACGGATTGAAAACTGAAATAGGTTGGATAATGTTAGGAAAAGATTATCCAGATTATGAAACAGCAGTGGAAAAGGCCATGGTCATTGAGTCTGGCGCTAAGAATCTGCGCCGGAAAGAAGGACAGGAAAGACTGCAACAAACGGAACGTCGGGACTTTGATAAAAACCAAAAATGGACTTTCAGTGGAAAATCTGAACAGAGGACAACAATTCGACCCCGGTTTGAACCTACTCGTCGGAATCTTCCGCCCAGAGCCCCTATCAAAGTCACCTGCAATTTTTGCAGTAAGCCAGACCATACCGAAGCACAATGCTGGCAAAAGAGTGGACGTTGCTTAAGGTGTGGAAGTGATCAACACCGTTTTCTGGAATATCCGTCTGTTACCCGACCAGAAGCATCTTCTAGGAATTCTCATCTTAGTACTCCAGCAAATTCTAAGCCAGCTATTCGCCAGAATACCCGACCCAGAGCTTTCATGATGACTGCGGAACAAGGAAGTCCTTCGGCACATAATGCTATCGAAGGTACGATTTCCATTGCATCTACTCCTGGTACAACCTTATTTGATAGCGGAGCAACACATTCTTTCATTGTTATCCGATATGCTAGAAAGTTAAATCTGACTCCTGCTAAACTAGCATATTACTTTGATATTGAATCTCCTTTAGGCAGTAGTGTAACATCATACATGATCTACACTAACTGTGCAGTTGAGTATCTGGGTAAAAGTTATCCAGCGGATCTGATAGAAATAGTACTAGATACGCATGATTTGATTCTAGGAATGGATTGGTTATATGTACATCATGCAATACTCGACTGCCGAAACTGGCAAATTTCTTTAGGAAAGTCAAATCACTTTTGAATCTTCAACTTCTGCACGAACCCGAGTGATATCTGCAGCTAAAGCATGTAAATGCTTGAAGCACGGGTGCCAAGCTTACCTAGCTTACTTGACTAACCCTGCTCTGGACCAAACCAAAATAGAGAATGTTGAGGTTGTAAAAGAATTTTTGGATGTATTTCCTGAAGAGCTTAATACGTTACTACCTCATCGCGAAGTAGAATTTGTCATAGAAACCCTTTTTGGAGCTGAACCAGTATCCCGAACACTGTATCGAATGGCTCCAGCAGAACTCCGTGAACTTAAGACTCAATTACAAGAGTTGCTGGAAAAAAGGTTTCATTCGTCCAAGTAGCTCCCCCTGGGGTGCCCCAGTATTGTTTATCAAGAAGAAAGACGGTACACTAAGGATGTGTATAGATTATCGAAGGTTGAATAATCTAACCGTAAAAAATAAATACCCGCTACCTCACATA
>JAYMSP010005485.1:0-13561 GCA_036897095.1 Plantago elongata | reverse complement strand
TGGGACGTGATATTGTTCCTGTGACGCCGGGTACTCGTGGCTTTGATACCAAGTACTCGGGATTCCTCTGATCAAGGAATCAGCCATAGACCTTTGTGGGCCACCGGACTTATACTAGTGGCCGCAACATGTGTTGGAATGAGCTAACATCTGAAATGAAAATTGTTTGTAAAATTCCGTGATGTGACTTTTATATGCATGTGCTGAATTGTGTGAAAAATCTGTTGATCGCAATTACTTTATCCGGGCATTGTGTATTATGAAATTCACCCTTGAACGTTGTTACCTCAGACAAGAGTTAGTTGGACGTCTAAGAAGCACTAATTGGCGGACGAGGCATACGTTTAGAAGCTGCTAGTCTTTTGAATAGTAAGACGTTGTATTGTGGACTGTATAATCTTAACATGTAATTGAGATTTGGATATGTTGTACTTTTGGATTATAGATGCTGATACCGGTAGCCTCTCTCGCCTGTATATTATTTTAATAAAAAAATAATTTCGCTAAAACTCTGATGTAAATTATGGTTTGAAAAATTATACTAGCAAGTGGTTTGCTTTTATATTATGATAATTGTCTGTGAGACTGACAGGTGGATAAGGCTGCGTGTGGACGGGTTAATGTTCATACGGCCAGTCAACGCCAATAGGCAGAGTGGGGAATATATTCTTAAATGAATATTAAATGTAGCGGACCCACAATGCGGTCTTGGGGCGTGACAAAGGTGGTATCAGAGCACTAGGTTCATGGTGAACTTAGTTATGGGAATATATCCCTGCTCTGGGTAGTATGTCTGGTATCAGCATTAGGTTTTGATCTGTTAAGTGTCCAAACCTCGATAGGAATAATTGCGAAACGATCTTGACTGGGTATGTCATGTTACGCTGAAGATTGGTTGAAATGGCTGAGGGTCATAGCAAGCGTTCCGAGGCTTTTAACGATGGCACGGGTGACACCACAAGTGGGAATGAACATACATCTCAGTCAGCGATTGTACCAACGCTGCAACTCATGGCGACCTTGCTTCAGTAGCAGCAGCAAGCCCGTCTTCTCCAGCAGCAACAGATGAACATGATCCAGCAACAGCAGCAACAACAACTGAACCCTTCACCAAGGGTGCAGACGACGTATTATGAAAGGTTCAAGCATGTCCAGTATGGTGAGTTTGCTGGGAGTTCTGATCCGCTTGAGGCTGAAAATTGGATTAGTGGTATTGAAGAAAAGCTGGATACCTTGGACATTTCCAGAGAAGCCTGGGTTAAAGTAGCAATTCTTCATCTGACGGGGAACGCGAAGCACTGGTGGAATGCCACCAAGCTCGCGCATCCTGAAACCGCTGATCCGATGAGCTGGGATCAGTTCAAACAAAAGTTCCTATATCACTATTTTCCTACTTCTGTTAGGATGGCCAAGCACAGGGAATTCTTGAGTCTGCGACAAGGTAATCTCTCCGTGATTCAACTGGCTGGAAAATTTCATGAACTGGGGCGCTTTAGCTCATCGTATATGCAGTCCGAGGAAAGCAAGGTGGAGATGTTTCGTAAGTGTTTGAGGCTAGAGATTTGTCGGATGCTGGTGCCACTTATGGACTCAACCTTCGAGGTTGTCTATAGCCGTGCCATAGATGTGGAAACTCAGCAGCGAGAGGAAGAGAATGCTCGTCGAAGTCTTAAAAGGCCAGGTGAATTTCATAATGAAAATGATCACTTCGGATCGAGAAAAATGAAAGGGGAACCAGTCTGTAATCATTGTCATCAGAGGCATATCGGGGAGTGCTTTGAGAGTGTTAAACGATGTTATAATTGTGGTAGCACCGAGCACCTGCGTCGAAACTGTCCAAAAAGGGGTAAACCGACCCCTAGTGCTCCTGCTGGACAGAACCAACACCAGAATAGGGCCCAAGGAAGGGTTTTCTCATTGGGCAAGGAGGATGTCCCTAATAGTGAAGACATCATTACCGGTACCGCTTCGATCAACCCTTTTTAAGAATATGTGTTGTTCGATTCCGGTGCGTCTCATTCTTTTACATCTCGAAAGTGTGGCGTTTGTGAACTTTGTGCCTGTTCAGTTATATGCAATGATATCTGTAGGGAGTGTGTTTTGTACATATGTTCTAAGTTTCGGGATGAAACTTCTGTAAGGGGGGAAGGATGTAATGACCGGGATCCGAGCAAAATATTTTAATAATATATCGAGTATAGTTCGTGACGAATTAGTAGACGGTTAGTTCGCCAACGAATTTAGGAGAATTAAAAGTAAGATGAACTTAGAAGTAATGGCCGGTGATACCCGCCAGTTAATTACGAATAAGCGTTAAGTTATTTTTTGATATTAAATTAATAAAATAATAATAAAAATTATTTGTTTTCTTTTTTATCCTAGTTCAGTTTGTGTCCAGTATCGTCCCAGATATCGAATTTGCATTTTTCGGAATTTATTTACGAGCCGTTTGGAGTCCACAAGAAACCAGATTTATATAATGGTAAATTACCCATTGTACCCTTCACTTATCTTCTTCTCCCCCAATTTCTTTCCTCCTTCCCGTTCAATCCAGTCCGCCATTTTCCATCTTCTTCTTCGATAAGATTCTTCCCGCCACCATTCTTCTCCGTTAAGCTAACCGACCACCGCCGCCACACGAAAAGACAACAATGCCCTCCGAGACGCGGAGAGAACGACACGTGAGCTGAGGCGTGGTCGGGAGCGACGCGTGGCCAGACACGCGGCAACGAACGGGAATCCCGGTCGAGCAAGTCGCCGCCTTTTCTCACCTATAAATACCCGACCTCCGCCTCCTTCCCGTCACCACACCACCAGTCCCGATCTCTCTCGTCCTCGCCCCATTTCCACCTCTCACCTCCGCCACCCACCGCGCCTAACTACCGGATTAGTGTCGTGCTCGCGATCATAGTCGGTTAGTACCCTCTCCTGCGATTATAATCGAGCTTGGGATGGGTAATGTGTTTTGGTTATCTCAGTTCTTGATGAATTCGAACTGATTAGTTGAATTTGGGCAGTGCCTTGTTTTCCGCCCCTCCAACCTCATTGTCGATCGAATCCCCCTTTCCCAAATTTGTTACGGTTAGTATTCTTTCTCCAGTGATTCGATTTATGGGTTGGGTAATGTCTTTCTTGCTGAACTTCGAATCGTCTATTTGCTACAATTCATTCCATTGTTTGTCTTGCATGTTTCGTACTCGTATCCTTTATTGATAAATAGTGAATCATTGTGTTCATCACTGTCTGAAGGTTAAGGTTATTGTTATTCATCATTTTGCGTGAATCTGGGTTTACTGATATTAATGTGCCATGTATGGTTTCTCATCTGTACGCTAAGCTAAAAGGTATCGATATTAGGAAAAATTTAGATTTGTGAAATGATAAACTCACAGATATTTGTTCTTGTGAAACTCTGAATGGCATTAAGAAAGAAAAAAAAGGAAATCCTTTACCTTACAAGATTTTGTATATATGTTGCTATTTTTGCTGAGTGCCTGGTCATAGTCCATAGAGTTATAGAAGCATTAGAAATGTATAGAAGCATAGGTAATGTAACCCCATACAGATCAAGATTTGCAAAGGGTTAGGCATGAAATGATATCCCATCTTCACCTTGAACAGATAAATATCTGGTCTACAGAGTTTTCTGATTCAAGGGTCCAAATTTTAGTAGTTCATTTTTGTGTGTTTTGATAATTAGATAATAAAAGTTGAAAAATATATGTTATACTATCCTATCAGGTGTTTTGATTCGATTAGTGCATGCGGGTCTTCTTGGAATGCAAATGACTGTCCAATAAAATGTGTTAATCTTACAGTTCAGGAGTGCACATGATCCATCTTTAACTATGGACGAATTAGTATGATAGGTCTCCTAGATATTCCTAAAGATTGACAATACAGTTTTGTTTAGATTCTAAAGGTCAAGTCAGAAGTAGGAGTAATAAGACAAGGATGTTAGTATGCAACCCTCTAAAAATAGAAGACTTGGATTTCTTTTATAGTACCTTTCACCACATCAAGAGTACGATATGTAAAGTAGTTGCTTCTTTGAGTTGATTACGTTTTGTATCTGATTAAAAGCATTTACTTGGAGCCATGATGTTTATTTACCTTCTCCGTCTGCCTGAGTGGTCAGTAACTTGTGAGTAATGTTTATGTGCTGCGTGAGGTCTAGGATTCGGGTTCCGGGGTAGCATTTTCATTCCAGTATAGGAAAGTGGTCTGACGGTCGGTTAGGGATGTTAACCACGTTTTTTCGAATATAGGTAAGTGACTAGCCGACGAATTAAGCGATATCGAGAATAAGCATTCTTTCAAATCAGGTATGGGTCGAATCTTCATAATACGTTGATTTACTGCTTTTTGTGAAAATAACTGTTTTATAACTGTGATTTGATAACTGCTAATATTATATCAAGCGACGGGACTTGATATAATATTATTTTATTCACTGAGGATCAAGTTATGTGCGTATCCCGAAAAGATGATTTATGATGCACGTGACGTGTGTGAAACGTTTTTATAAAAAGAATGGATAAATGTCAGCTCTCATATGTGTTGTGCTTTGTCTGTGGGACGCTGTCTTCGTGACGTTGTTCCTGTGACGCCGTCTTTACGACGGAATGTTGTCTGTGGGACGCCGTCTGTGTGACGTGATATTGTCCCTGTGACGCCGGGTGCTCGTGGCTTCGATACCAAGTACTCGGAATTCCTCTGATCGAGGAATCAGCCGTAGACCTCTGTGGGCCACCAGACTTATACTAGTGGCCGCAATATGTGTTGGAGTGAGCTAACATGTGAAATGAAAACTGTTTGTAAAATTCCATGCTGTGACTTTTATATGCATGTGCTGAATTGTGTGAAAAATCTATTGATCGCAATTACTTGATCCGGACATTGTGTATTATGAAATTCACCCTTGAACGTTGTTACCTCAGACAAGAGTTAGCTGGACGTCTAAGAAGCATTAATTGACGGACGAGGCATACATTTAGAAGTTGCTAGTCTTTTGTACAGTAAGACGTTGTATTGTGGCCTGTATAACCTTAACATGTAATTGAGATTTGTATATGTTGTACTTTTAGATTATAGATATGTTATACCAGTAGCCACTCGTCTGTATATTATTTTAATAAAAAAATCATACATTATCAATTATCATCTCATACTTGTTTCACCCTGTTAAAGAATTTGTATTGTTCTTTGAGAAACACCATATCTCAATGGATTTTCTCTGTGCATGTATTTGGCTCTCTCTTGTTTGAATCCGTATATGTGATGTCCTGATTTTTGTGCGGGATCAGTATGACTATCATTTTTATCTTGTAGAGATCTAATATGGTTTGCCTTCTGCTATAATCACATATCTGTTGCCTGTTGGGCGTTGGATATTTGGATTTGTATTCGTGGGGATTGTAGTTATTTATGGACTGATATCTTTACTTCCTGTTTTTCTAAGCAATTTGAGTTGTGCTAGATGTGGCAGCTCCAAATTTTTTTTTTTGTTGATGATGTAAGATTGTGATTTATCGGATAGATTTCCATATGAAATTTACACTGTCGTAGATTCGAAACTTGTAATTGGATATTGCGAGTCCTCCTTATTTTTGTGTTTGAGATTGTGAAAGTTGTGTTCGAATTTGTTTGATGTAGTTAGATTTTTACTTCTTCTTTGTTGGAGAATAGTACATGGGACACTTGATAGTCTAATGGAAATAGTTGGAGAGGTCTTGTGTATGAATTTCATGTAATCGTTCGAGTTCGTACCTTGAAATTTGTTATGCTCCATTTCCTTGTGGATATAAGGCATGTAAATAACTTTCGAATTCAGTTCGAGTGATAGCTTATTTAAGCGTAATTGAATTTGTAATTGAGATTCGGTGGTTGGAGTTTTCTTTGTTTTCGCATAACTAGTTTCTTTGGCTATGTAGGAGTGCACTTGAGAGGTTTGGGCTTGGATTTGCTTCGCTAGTAGAGGATTGGTTCTATCATTTCGTTTGGAGCTTTGATCGAGCACTTTTAGACTCAGTTAGTCTATTGTAAGTCGTCTTGCTTTCTTCAGGTAATGTGTAGATTCTTTCGCTATGTAGTGTCGAATGGACACAAGTATGCTTTTATATGTATGAATCGGTGTTCAGTGAAAATTGATTGGATATAAAATTTACGTATTTCATTTTGGCAGATGAATATACGACGAAACTTTTCATCTTGCTTTTTATAACATGCATGTTGTGATGCCTAATTGACACGAATATTTCATTTGACCGTTGCCAAGCTGACAAGTAGATAGGTTGTTGGAATGTGCATATCAATGGGTTGTTGTGGCATTGTCATGTTGATAAACTATTGTAGTATCAAGGGTGAACGCAGAAAAAATATTCAGAGATTTCGATCGTTACACCAACAAAAAGTTATAAACTAACCTTATGCAAAATAGTACGTCTATATTGAAAATAAAAAATATCAGTTAAATAGTATTAAACATAGAAAGAAAAATAGTTAAAAGTTATGAAAATTAAAAATAAAAATAGTTACAAATGAAGAATGATACCATTAGGTGTTGAAACCAGTGACATGTGACAATAGCAAAGCACTAAGGCTAACTGCGAGACCACTTGGCCACAAGGGAACTATGATCTTCATTTCGTACAGTTAATATACATTCAATATATGACATTTTGTAAAGGGTATAATAGTAATTTCAGGTGAGAAAAACCGATAGGCCTCAATTAAGGCCTCTTTCCACAATGTGGGCTTGTCCCTGTGTAGTATTAACATGTTGATAGATCGTTGTTGTGCCGTCAAGATGATAGACTGTTGATGTACCATCATGTTGATATATTGTTGTTTTGCCATCATGTTGATATATTGTTGTTGCGCCATCATGGTGATAGACTGTTGTAGTGCCATCATGCAGATAGACAGTTGTAGTGCCGTCATGCACAACTTTACCCAAAAAAGTTCCACGTTAGTACAAGTCCAAGAATGAAATTAAACGACTATGGGCTGAAACTGTACAAACTAACATTTGGACCATTTAGCCCAATATTAATTAAATAGGCCTAGGGTGGGGATTTGAATGATATGATCGATTCCTACAAAGATTTGATTCTTAAAACAAAATCAGGCTTAGGTCAATGGATCATTCGAATTTCTACAAAGTTGAGAACATCATAGAAGGAGCATTAAGTTCGTGGAACTATGTAAATCATAATTGTCAATAGTAGAGCTGAACACATTCTGAATAGTTTTAATCAACTGTTGTAACTATTATACAAATTTGGAAACGATGAAGATTTATATATATTTGCCAAGTAATCGATCTAATTAATAACCAGTTAACCTGTATCCAAGCATGCACCAAGCTTCGGGCGAAGATCATTCCCAAGGTGTGATGGGCGGTGCGTACAGGGCTCAGGTTCTGATTCACTGCGGCTTCCTGATCCGCGATTACTAGCGATTCCAACTTCATGATCCCAAATTGTAGGGAACAGTCCGAACTTCACAATATCCAAACAGCTGAACATACTTCGCCATATGCTGCCTCTCTTTCGCTGCTTCTTCTGCGCTGCAGCACTATCTTGTGCCCCGCTTGGCATCCACTCATCAAGACTATATTCACAGTGTTCCAGGCTTGAAACCAACAATGGAGTCTCCATGTTTATGCTTCTCGAAAACAGCTGTAGGAAGGAATATATTTCCAAGAATACGTCTAAAGTTTAATCTAAGAGAAGATAGTAGCAGTAGATTAATCGGACGGTACTTTTATAGAGTTGCTTACCATATCCATGTTCAAGTAGAATTAGTGTTTCCAACACAAGTTAGTAGTAGTGCAACACTCCTACATCTTATAAGAAAAGGACATCTACGAAACTTTTATATTCTACTCCTGTGAATATCAAACTCAGACCGTCCACAACTGAGCCGTCTACGACGCGCCGCGACGGCTCCATCGCGGGCGAGACGCCACGCCCGTGCGCTGTGCCTCGGCGCGTGCCTGGCACAGTCAGCCAATGCTGCTGCCACGTCCTCCTTTTTTTTTTCTTTTTTTATTTTGTTTCTTTATATTTTATCCAATTTCAAATGCAAATAATTCGAAAAATATAAATATAAAAAATATATAAAAATTATCAACGGATTCGCCTCTTCGAGATCTACGAATAGAGACCACCTTCGATTATTTTTGGATCATTCCATCTCGAACTCATTTTCTTTCTCAATTAAACTTAAAATTGTAAAACAACCTATAATAATTCAATTTTATTAATTTATGAATTCTAAATGCTATTATAATATATTAAATATATTTTTAACAAAATAAAAAAAAAATTTAAACCTTAATAAATTATAAAACAACTCACAATAATGTAATTTCATTAATTTCAACATCTAAGTACTCTTATAATATGAATAATATGTAAATAAAAATAAAAAGATTAAAAAAATTTATGACGTGACGACGCCGCCGCATCACCACTGTAGCAAAAACGACATGACACGACGATGCGTCGTAACCATTGAGGATGGTCTCATTCTCTAATCTCACAACTCTTGAGATAGAGTTCATTTAGCTGATAAAAACTTCACGAATTTGAGTTTCCTACGATGTGCAACGAAACAAGCATAAAAGTCAGGAAATCACTTTCATGAGCCATTCCAACATAAACACTATACATACATGCATGGCCATAAATATTCATAAATCACAACTGTTTTACAGGAACAACAATATGAGATATTACAGGCAAGGAAATTCGTGTTCAAAGTTAAGATGCATGCTGAAGTGCCCAAAGTGCTAAGCATGGAGGTGCCAATATAACAATGGCACGGATGATACTTACTGGATACATATCCAGGAACTACTTATATACACAAGACTGCAATTACTATGTCGGAATCTATTAGTTATAGGATGAGTTAAGTAGTAGTGAAATGGGCTGCAGTCACAGATGAAACCATTGATTCCACTCCACAGACATTGCGTCCCCTGCAGATCTTGTAGTAGCCGCTCTCTCCCCAGCTCTCTCCCCATGAATTCTTTATGATCCAGTATGGCTTGTTCTTGAGACGAACCGGAGCATATCCAGTACCATATCCCACAATGAGAACACCGTGATCAAGAGACTTCCCGCAAATGTATGGGCATGAAACTCCTCCAACGTATGTCTGCATCCAAGCAGCGTTGATCCCCACTGCAGCAGACAAAAAGGAGAGTCAAGTTATCATCTTTCGAAATTTAATTTTGCATAGACACAAGAGAACAAGGACTGAGGATAATAAAAGGCCTAATTTTTCTGAAATATGAGCTGGTGGTACCTGCTAGAGGGCCGTATTTAACAAGATTTGCAGCAATCTGATCCTCATCAATTGAAACCACGCTGAAGTTATGTACTGATGCAGCAATTTTGGTCTTGTCAAATTTGCAAGTACCATCTTTGCCAGTGTAAGGATAATCTTTCTCCTTCTCGAGTCCGCCAACCTTCAGGGCATATTCAAAGGCATTGTTCATCAATCCACCGTTGCACCCTGCGTCACAGGAATCTGCACCCTCCTCTGGGTCACACTGCAAAGTAATTCAAGGCATTTTAATTAAAAGTGCCTTCTCTGATATAGACTCCATAATTCAACAATATTCGTTTATCCAACATCCAACATATGCAACTTTGTATACTCTAAGCCCTGAGGTACAGCTCAGTGCACGACTCTTAAGAAAAGCAGTCATGAGTGTTCATATCTCAGTTTATTTTTTAAGCATCATTATAACTCAAGAGTGAATTTAAACCCTCTACAATGTATAGAACAGATTATCAACCGTTAACCTTTGCCAGGTACTAGAAATAACAAGCACTACATTCATCTGCAAGACACCATAGCAATAAACAAGTCAACAACAGTAGGCTAAACATATCCATCAATCATTAATCAAACTCGAAAAGGCATTCATTGAATCAAGAGAAGTCCTTAATTACTTTCCATAACTTTCAATAGCTTAACTTGTAATGCATTATGTAATCATTTCAAAAGCAAATATAACACAACAACAACAACAACAACAAACCTCATGATCACAATCCACAAGCTGCTGCTCACTGAGGCTGACAAGCTCTCCAGTCGCCAGAAAGTTGGCTCCTTCCAATGCTCCAGTCGTACTAAACGACCAGCACGACCCACATGATCCCTGGCATACAGAACACCAGCGTGATCAATATTCATCACTCATTACACTCAAAACAACTCGCTTCAAAACAATAAAAGGGCGTCTTCAACCCATTTCGACTCCGAAACATACAAATTCCCTCTATATTCTAAGCAAATACCACACGTACATAACACCAACATGATAATTAATCATCAGACTCACAGTCACCGCACAACAACTCGATTCAAAACGACAAATAGAGTATCTCATTAGTGAATTTAAACTCCCTAAACTTATCATAAATCATTCAATCAACAAATTCCTATAGCACTAAGCTTTCTAGTTTCTACCATCTACTAATAGTAGTAATTATTTCTAGGTCAAAATCGATTATACATAATCATCCAGTGAAAGTCAATTCAATCACAGTAATATTTCATAAACATAACAACTACAAAACTCGATAAACCTGTCAAACACAATCATCGGTTGAAATCAATTGCATAAAAGTGACAATCAACAAAATCAGTAATCAAACACGAAAAAGTCAACTAAAAACTTGATGAGCAAACAAACCTGATTCTTCACCGCAGTAACAGCCCCCTTCTCTCTCCAGTCAAACTCCTCAGGCAAATTACTCGTCGGCAGCTCAGGCGCCTTGTTCTCATCAGCCGGATACTTGAGCCTCCTCTTGTGCAGCCCCAGGTAGCTCCTCTCGAACTCATCCGGAGTCAAATCGGAGAACTGAGTCACTCCATGGACCGCCGACGGGTCAAGCAGCTGGTGACGCTTGGCATGGCGCAGATTAGCCTTGAAGACGGAGAATCGGTAGTCGTGCTCCTTCTGATCGGCGTAGGTCTTGCCGTACTTGGCCTTGAAGAGTGAGAAATGATGATCGGCGTGGAGTAGCTCGTCAACGGCCTCGACTCCGTCGGAGACAACCTGGCGGATGAGAGGATCGTCGGTGATGGAGTCGACAAAGGTTTCCGTGGAGGCGATTGCGTAGGAGAGGAGTGTGAGAGAGAGGAGGAGGTAGAGTAGGGAAGAAGAAGAAGCCATTGGAGATGGGTTGTGGAGATATTTTTGGGAGTGGTGGGGTGTAGATATAAGGGGATTGGGTGATGATCGACGAGTTGGATAAGGACACGTGTCATTCTACTGTGGTTGGTTGTTTTGCTTGCACTTAGCTGATCATACAAGCTACTGCTACTGTGAGATGTGTTTCTTCACCTGCCCTGGAAATTTGGGTAAACTGCACGTAGATCCTTCTTCTTGTCTTTTTATACAAATTTGCACAAAACATCCATATAAGTTGAACCTTCTATTCACTATCTATCTGATGTTATATTGACATGTGTTATAACTAGGGCTGCGCAACGGACGGATACGGATTAATCCGCATCCGTTTGACCGGATATCCGGTCAAACGGATGAAAAAATAGTTCATCCGTTATCCAATCCATTCTGAACGGACTGGATACAGATAAATCAGCCGGATAACGAATAAATCCAGCGGATATCCGTATCCAGTAAATTGAAGGAAAAAGAGAGCAAGATAGAAGAAGAAGAAAGAAAAAAAATCCCCAAATCATCTTCTTCTTCTTCCCCACGCCTGCTCCGATTCACCGATGGAGAGACACCATCGCCGCCTCCTTTAGCTCTCCGCCACCGCCGCCTCCTTTAGCTCTTCGCAAATCGCGAGCAGCAGCAGCAGCAACAACAAATCGCGAGCAGCAGCAATAAATCGAGAGGAGCAGCAGATCGCGGGAAAATCGTGAGCAGCAACAGATTGGGTGAGGTTAGCAGCAGCAGACGGCGTGGAGCTGCCGATTGATCACAATCCGGGGAAACAAATCGTCAAAGTCAGATTCGACCTGATGCGAGTACTGTATGATTTCTGTAACTCCATTGTTGTTTCTACTACATATGCCTTTGTTGTTGTTGGGTATACCTTGATTGTTGTGACTGTGGAGTGGAAAATGAAAGAAGTGAAGTAGAAAAAGTTAAAAGGGGTTAGGGTTTTAAGGTATAACCTAGTTTGGACGGATAAACGGATATCCGGCGGATTTATCCGTTTTATCCGTTCAAAACGGATGTAGAAAAATCCCATCCACGATCCGATCCGTTTCTTAACGGATCGATCCGATCCGGTCCGTTTCAACGGATAAACGGACAGGATTTGCAGATCCGGATGAAATGAGCAGCCTTAGTTAATTAGAGTATTATGCCCCTTGTTACCTTTATTTACGTGACACTGTATGTTGTGAGGCTGATGAGTGATACTATATGTTATAAGGCTAATATCACGGGATAAAACTCGTGACACTAAGCTCCATAAAACTGTTGATATATTTATTCGATTCTGAATAATATGTCGATGATATGATTAGTACTCACAGTTTTAGACAAGCTTATCGGGAGTCTAAAAGATTCATTTTTATTTATCTCTTTAAAAAAGTGAATACGCGTTTAAACTTTGAATGTTTGGACATATAATGGAGTCATCCTGTGGAGTAATACAAATATAGCTAATGGTTGTTAACCTTATTTCGTTTACATCTTTTTGCATGAATAACATTGGCTCAACACAAGAAGTCAAATTCCATATATGTCTACATGATATTAAATAATCCAAGTAAATAGGAACTGAAAATACGTGAAGGTATACGTGACTTATTAAGTGAACAATGTTGGTCACTCTATCAATTAGCTTGATATGCTAACTCATATAATAGTTGGAGAATATAGTAACAACTTTATTAATAAAAAGTGAACTTTATATATTACTACAAAGTGATGCTACTATAAAACTGATGAATTATTTAATAATTATACTTTTATATATAAATTATACATTTTAGTGTTAAAAATACAATGTTTACCACTTTTTAATTGGTCATCACTTAATTTACCTAAAACTACATATCAATTATATGCCCAGCGGGGAAGTAGTATATTGTGGCGTATGGTAATTTGTGAAATTTTAGAAACATTTCGGGGGATATTTCAGTTTGCAAGTACATGGTGGTTTGTATGTAGTTTGCCAACAAAATTGGTCTTCTCGTTGAGATATTTAAGAATCTTTTGTTTCAAATGACAACAATACCCTTCTCATTCAAAAAAGTCCAAAATATAGCATACTTGTGCTACTAGAAGAAAAGAATAACATGTGCTCACTAAAACGGTAAACTAAATAAGGTGAGCTCATCGGAAAGCAACATCTATCTATCTTTCTCAATTATATAACACCAACTTCAATGGTACGCTAATTATATAATACCAACTTCAATGATAACCGCGCAAAAACGCTGCAGTGGTGATGCGTCGTCGTCGTCACGTTATTAAATTTTTTAATTTTTTTTAATTTTTATTTACATATTATTCATATTATAAGAGTGCTTAGATGTTGAAATTAATGAA
>JAYMSP010005484.1:0-13562 GCA_036897095.1 Plantago elongata | reverse complement strand
CTACTCTTAAATAACTTTTCAGCTATTTATCCAGAGAGTTGGAGAAGAAATCACAACTTAATATACTTGTTTAGTATATGGAAGGATTCTCCTTTCTGACCCAAGTGTTGATAATTGTTCTAGAGAATGAACTTCAGAAAGGATGTCTGAGTGTTCAACTTTTTCACAGATAGTCAAACTCGTGTTAAGGTTCAGGACATTTAGAACTACTAGTATTCATCGAGCTGTATGATCACAATTGTAAGCTTGGAGAATTGTAGTAAGAATGCTTGAGAGAATGCTTGCTTAATATGAAAGTATGAGCGTAGTTCGTATGTGTGTATTTCTCAGCTTCTAAGTGTTAATATTTTATAGATGAATTTGAAAGTCATTCAAATAGTATCCGTTAGAGCTTCTAAGAATTCAATCCGTTGATATCTCGAAATAAGTACTCAGAAGTCACTATCTTGTTTTTGAGAGAGGGCTTGCTGGAGCGACTTTTCAGTTGGTGTAATTAATACAACTGTACTATTTCTTGTCCTGTAATCCCAACGGACACATGTGCCTTTCTGAAAGCTAGCATGCTCCCTGACTCAATAATGACATCTCTCCAAAGAGGTGTAACGTGCCAAATGCACCATTAAACTGCTTTCTGAACATAGTCCTTCTGAGGAGACTAATCATTTATGTCTTCATTAAACTCGCGCATTCTTCAGTCTTCAAATCTTCGATTAAAATTCATTACTTGGATCCTTCTTCATGGCCTTCTTCGAAACATAAAAATTACATTCATAGACCTAAACAATACTAATACAAGTTTAACAAGGCTAACATAATAAGTGATTTCCTCTTTACAATGTTCAAGTGAACCGAGAGTACTAGTCACATTTCTGTGCTAAAGATAAGTTAAATGGTGATTGATCAAAAACACTAAAAAATATTCCTAACACGAAGCGACCCGATTAGAATGATATGAATAGACCCGATAAAAAATTACCCGAATTAGAATTGGCCTGAAACCACCCTACCCGAATGACCCGAGTTTAGAATTGACCCGATCCAAATTGACCCGAATCCAAATTGACCCAAATCATCCGGTCCGAAATGACCCAAATTAGAATTGACCCAGAATCATTCGATCCGAAATGACCCGAATTAGAATTGATCTGAGTCATCCGACGAGTACTCAAACGATCCAAAATTACCCGAATTAGATTTGACGCGAAATCACAAGTATCACAATGCATTCCATTACTAGAGGGCACCGTTAAAGCATGAACCTCTTATAACTTGTTGATGTAAGGGGAATAAACTAAAGTTATCATATATAATCTAGATCTTTTATTGTACTATAGGAAAGTTGGTTGGACATGAAGTATCTCTTTTATTAAAATCTTATATTATTTTATCTACAAAAATTTAAAAAATATTTTGAACATATTTTTGAATTCCCCTCGATAAGAAGATTACATAGACATTAATCTTGAATGCTACTATTATAAAACTAGAATGATCGCAACATGCTACGAATGATATATTTTTTTTCTTTATTTTCACTTAATTTTTCAATCTTATAAAAATGATAACTTTTAAAGTTTATCCAACAAACTTGTACCTTTTAGTACTCTACTTAAAAGTAAATATAGGTGTGATTGAATTGCATATAAGTTCATCAAGCAGTTAAGTTATATTAGTATACGTTCTCCATTTACAAGTATAATTGTGTATCATCTATCAATTATTTGAATATGACTTCAGACTCCTCATAAACCATTGATAATTCACTTGCAGAAACATTATATTCATTAACAGGTCTTAGACATAAATACAATATAAGAAGAAACACGATTATTAAAATGAAAAAGACTACAAAGATGATATTCTGGTACATTTTTCTGAAGCATATTGCATAGTAAGTAGCAAACTAATTACTTCCTCATGTTCTTTGTCAATTCAAACTCAAAGTAACAAAATTCTAATTAGAGAAGTTTTTCACAAGTTAGAAGTTAGAACAAAGAGACACTACAAGAAAATGGTTGTTTAGTGACATCAAAAAAGTGTTGGTTGGTCTATTTTAAGTGACAATTTGAGCTTCAATGACATGATATATGAAGTGTCACTTTAAGAGGGGTGGCTAATTCTATAGTGTCACTATATCATAATATTGTGGCATCTTTTCAGTGTCATACAAATAAGTTAAGACGATATTTATGAGTGTCACTATATCAATAACCATTGACGCTTAACCACGACACAAGAGATTAATTAAGTGAGATGCGTAAATGCCATTGCACCTTCATCTTCTGACACTTTTAAATAGAACTATTTGAGCTTTCACTGACATTGAAAAATGCCACCGAGAAATAGGTGGAAAAAAATCATTTATTCTCTATTTTATATTGCACCCTCTTACTTTTATATATTATTAAAGGGAATTGACATCTAATGGAATTTACAATATAAACATCAAATTAAATTAATTATCAAATTGATATAAGAGTATAAGAGAATTTTATTCAAACAAATTCCAATTCAAGTTGTTGTCAAATACATGTCAACTGATAGTTGTGCATAGAAACATATATTTACATGTAAAAATGTATAATGATATAAAGCTAAATATATTGAGGTTCAAGACCATAGTATACATGATTCTCATATTAGCAACTACATGCATACATACAAAAAAAAATCTATAATTCCATGCCTCTGGAAGTAGTGTTGTGTTGATCCTCATATTTGCTTCTCAAGCTTTCCGTACCTGAGCTTTCATATGATAATCAGAACCTGCATTAGTAATACAATAAATCCACCATCAACCATCACTTCAAAAAGAAACAAAGGTCAGAACCTAAATAATAGAACATAATTTCTTGATTATATGAGCAACCACATCCAATTAAAACCAATATTATAAATTTGGCAGCAGAGATTATCTATCCGAGTAATAACTAAGAGATTTCAACTTAAAAAAATACTGAAGCAGCAAGAGAATGTTCAGTAGGAAATCAGGTAACATAAAAGAAATCGACGCCTTCGAGATTGTGGGTTACTCTGTAAAAATACACGAGTCATTAAATTAATCTCGAGAACAAGCGGTGTGAGAAGAAGAAAAAAGTCTATATCAGCAACCAGGAGATCGAACACCTGGTTTGCGCAATGAACTTCATCATCTTCTTAAGTCATCTGTCCAGACATACTAGAACATTCGAAAAATTAAAAGGGTGCATATACAACGTACAACCCGAATAATAAGGTCATTAGGGATTGAAATAAGATAGTTTTCTCCCTTGCCATTAGATGAATGAATAATGATAAAATATATGTGCAGAAGGTCATGGTGAGTGGACAAAAAGACTAGTGCACCTTAGTCCTGAAATGATCCGATCCAAAGCGACCCGAAATATTAATAACCTGAAACAATCCAAACCCGATCATCATTCGAACTCGAACATCACCCGAACCGAAAATGACCCGAAATAAAAAGCGGACGAGAATGACCCAACACAGTCACCGCACCCCATTAATAAGACATTGGTAAACATTATTTTCTTCCCTTTTAATGATTTTTACTAGGGATAATTATAAATTAGTGCCATTATCAATGATTATTTTCTATAAATTAGTGTCTATATATTTAATTTCAAATATATTTTTAAATTAAATACTAAATATAGTATATTTCATAATCAAAATAAATATACAATTAACTAATTAGATTATGTTTAGATTTGGTTACGTCGTTAGAATAGTGAATAAAATAAAATTAAGCAAGCATCATCAAAATAACCAAGCATCATTCAACCAAGTCATCTTTTTTCTAGTTTATTTTGATCTATCTCCAAACATATTTTTTTCAATTTTACAAGCATTATTATTCTAATTTTATCATTCTTTCAATTTTGTAAGCATCTTTATTCCAATTTTTTAATTTGTTTCTATAAAATTTAACATTTATTATCATCTCCAAGCATCTTTCTTCTAAATTTAATTACAAGCATCATTAATATGAAACAAGCATACTGCAAGAATCACCCACAATACATTACAAGCATCGTATAATTCAAAGCATCAAATGAGAAACAAAGCATCATTTAGCAAACATCATATACATAATTTAATATTAAATTATAAGCATTATATAATATAATCATGCAAAATGAAACAAGCATCATACTAATTAATAAAAAATTATGACAATGAAAAATGTAGGAACCTAGAAAGTTAATAACTTTGATAATGATGTTTATATCAATTAGCAGATGCTTGTTTAATTTTTTTCAACTGGCACGTGAACGAATATCTTTACTTAGTTTTCTATAAATATGTGGTAGATTTTATTAATTTTAGTATATTTTATTTTAAATATATTAAATATCACCAATATGTTGAAAGTTTATCACTAATTTGTAAGAAATTTTTCATATATTTTAATATAAGAAGTTTTTAAATTTACATTATCTATAATTATTTCTTTTTCGTACTTAATTAAGATGCCAATACTGTCATTCTATCACACAGCATTGCTAATGAATCATGTGAAATCGATCAGCTCTGTCTGCGGATCCTAAAAGCATTTCCATGTAGGTCGGGCGAAAAGTTTGGAAAAGAGCCAAATTAAGCTAGGCATGTAGTATTGGTGCATCCTAAATTTTAGTCGAAATAAAGTTCCATGTACCCTGGAGTTTTCCTTCTTCCGAATACATCCTTAGGATTTAAGTAACATGGTGCTCACTGCTCATCATTCCTCAATTAGTTGGTTAGTCACTTCATTAATTAGTTCAGGATAGCAAAACTGATAACTGATTCTATTAATTTGCCGTTAATATCTTGCACTTTTGATACCGCTTATTTTTTCTATATATAAGATAAGAGAATGCTCAGGAATTGGCAAACTTGTAATCCAACCTCAATCATAAGAAACTCGTTAACAATTACTTACTCAATCCTGGTGAGGTTATGTTATTTTCGTTGTAATTATCTGAATAGAACTAAACTAAGTTAAACTAAACTTAATGGATATGAATTGAAAATGAACTGCAGTTAATGAGTTTCCAGATTAAGAGTCCAGGTCCTAACTGTAATTCGTTCAGAGAGTTCATTGAATTAATGTTCTAATTAAACTTGTGAACACGGCTTGTAATTTCAAATTATTACTGAAGTTTTCTCCTGGTAGAAAGATGATAGTGAGCCAGAAAACAAAAGTATCATGTTATAGATTTTTCTTTAATTTTGTCAATTTAGTTTCTTGAATTTTAGGATTCCTCACGATTTATCTGGGGATTTTTATTTAAGAAGTGTTGTTTTCACCCGTATGTGTAATATATAGTAGTGAATATATGCAATTATCAGTTTGTAATAGTTTGTGAAATTAAATTATGACAACAATATGAAGTGACGTAAGCTATCTTAGATGAACTCGGGAAGATGGGTTGGTGCGAAAGGGTACTTTGTGCAAATTTGTTTTTGGAAAATGAATGAAGAAATGTGTTCTAAGTTTTGGGAAGATAGCTTTTGTTTCCTGTATATATTTATGTTATGTAGAGTTTAATTAGGAAGAAATATGTTAGGTAGAGTGAATTATCGAAAAATGATATTCTATTTTGTGAATTAAGAATGTTGTATCCAATATATAGACAGTGTTTTTTTCAATATTTAAATTTACTGAACTTGACTTGACTAAATTGAACTGAAGTAATGTATAAATTATAACTAAGCCGAGTTGAACTGAACTGAACTGAAGTGATCTTCAGTTGAAGAGAACACAACCTTACTTACAATGATAACAGTTTTAACAACGTTGAACAACCATATCAGTTAGTGGGGTTAGCATATCACTCTAATAGTTGTTCATGAATAATTATGCTGGCCCAATGATTAATTGAGTGGGTCGATCGATTAGTAATTTAATCGTGATCATTCTTTGTATTGAAATAAATTGTATTACAATGTTATTTTTCAAATACAATTTGATAAAATGGAACGAAATATAAAATGATTAACAAAAGACTAGTAGGCCTAGCGACAAAGAAAATGAAGGTCGACTGTCGATGCAAGAGCAAAGCAAAGTGGAGCACCTGGAATGTTATGAAAGAAATGAAATGGGCATCTATTCATTCATCCATCATCTTCCTCGACACCCAGTCTTGTCTTGTCACATTTTTTACGCCAGAAACCGACACTTGGATCATATTATGGTTTGCCGATCATTAATGGTCGGGCTCTCTTAAATCTTACAGGTACCAAACTCGGATTAGCTAGCTACATTTGTAACAGAACTAATTGAGCAACATTATTATTATGATCGAATTGCTAATGGGTAGGTAGGTGTCGCACATCTATGTTATCGATCACTCCCATGTTATCATCATGCCAATTTTAGTCTAGGGCACTTGGATTAAGAATTCTATCAAAGACTGGCGCGTACATCTAGACGGAGTCCCCAACTCCTTCTATTAGATGGAGTGTAAATCAGCTACCAGTTAACTTATTATAAATTTTTTTAAAAGATTACGTAAAGTGAGTATCTATATGAGTCTAAATTCATATAATTCATACTTCTACTCCCCCATATCTTTCACTACTCATAAATTGATAAATTTATCGAATCAGTGGGAAATCGTGGAGAAGATCAAGTTTACTACTTTGAGTTGGGTGAGTGGTAAAGCGTCAGCTATGTCTATGGAGTTTGGTTAAGTAGTGATGTTGTTATTTTTCTGATAGCACATCGATTAGTAGTTAGCCGTCTCGTTCAGGCATGGACGGACGCATCAGGAATAGTGAATTCTTTCTATTATAAATTTAATTTAAAATTAATGACTAATGAAAATTATGTTTTTAAAACTCACATAGTAAAGAATAATATTTAAGCTATAATTTTTTAAATTATGTGCTCATAAACGAGAGGAATTAGATATAATATAGCTTTGTTTAGATTGAATAATTTTTTTAAAGTATATTAAGTAAATAAATTTACCATTAAATAGAAAAAATAAGAAACAAAAAGAGTTAAATGAAATAAAGTTAAGTATTTATAAAATATGATTGTGAAATGTAAACTAAAAGAACATTAAAAAGAGAGAAATAATTCATAAAGAAATAATGAAAAATGTCAAAATAAATGGTAGAAAACAGAGTTAAATGAAATAAAGTTAAGTATTTATAAAATATGATTGTGAAATGCAAACTAAAAGAACATTAAAAAAGAGATAAATAATTTATAAAGAAACAATGAAAAATGTCAAATAAATAGTAGAAAACAATATAAACAAAATGGTTGGAAAATCTAGCACTACTGAAAATCGAACTTGTGATTAATTGGTAAGGGAATACTTTATGAAACATAAGTGCACCAGGTGAACTGTACCAATTTATTTCATAATTCTTGCTAAATACATCACTATTTATTAAATTTTTAAAAGAGATATAATAGGCATTTCATATTCAAAATTGAGGGATCGAGATTGCGGATCCTAATCGTATGTACGTCCGTGCCTGTGTTAAGGAATCTGCATTTGTATGAATATGTCCATGTTTCTTAAATTTACCTGTTGAGATTTAATGAAACGTTTTAAATTCATAAAAAAACATAACATATAACAAAATTTGTATTTTACTGAACATTGAACCCGTGGAAAATTCATCTTAAAGTCTAATTAATGTCGTGGGAGACCTATTTCAAGCTTATAGGGGAGATTCGATACTTATAGTTGTATAAAAATAATGATTTTTAAGGGGTTATTTTGCAATTTCATTTGGATATGTTTGCAATAGAATTAAATCAGGGGAATTATGTAAAAATTGTTAGGGATCATTTTGGTTACGCGACAAAACTAAAGTTACTAAGAAGATTGCAAATTGTTCGAAACTTTAAATTGTACACTAACATGTCCATTGTAAAATATTCAATTTATTGTGAATGAATATAAAAAATCAGAAGATCAATTAAATAGTTCAAAACTATATAGTGGTATGCCACAATCATGCCCGTTCACGTCTTTACAAAGTTGGCAAATTGAACATTAAAGACTAATGTATGATAAAGACATTTACAAATTACAAGGAGTGTGTTACAACTTACAACCTGGTATGTTACAACTTACAACCTGCAACTTGTAAATAGTAAGTGGTATGCACTATGCAGCATAAATTATTTGTCCAGAAAGTTGAGGTAGCTGGCTAGACACACTCGACGATGCACTTGCTTCTCGATCTAAAATGCATCAATTAGTTTATCCAATTCCAATATATGTATGTATATTAAATTTTCCAATATAGTTAAACTAAATGTAATACGCATTTATATAAGTTTAGACGCCAATTAATATACATATTATTTTTTTATAACGGTTAAAGGTGACTTGAATTTCCAATCTATTAATTAGAGGGAAAACAACTTACCAACTGAGCTACACTTCTTTGTGGTATACATATTGTTGGTATACATATTGTTCAAGATCGCATGCAATATTTTTCAGCTCTCCATCAATCAATAAAAGGTGAACTTATCATTATATATAGGCATGAATGATATATATATCGTCCTTCTCCAACCTTTCTTTAAGGACAACCTCTTGATTAAAACAATAGGGAAAGGAAAAGCTTGATGAGAAAATAAAGTGGTAAAGTGTTCAATATCGACGACCTAGTACTACAACGAGGTGTTTCGTGATTGTTCTCAGCTAGCATGATTTAAGACTTTGAATCTTTTGATACTTTTAAATGCGACCATATATATGTAGGCATGAATGATTGTAATTAAATTGGTGTGATTCTTTGAGAGACATTTTGTGTTAAGAAATCGATCAATCAAGCTACAAAACTGATCTAGAGAAACTAATCGGAGTAAAACTATAGAATCTGGCGATGAATTGCGAACAAGTGTACAGCTTTCGTACTCTATATATTTCAAACTTGAAACGATGAGCAACGAACTGAAACAGCCGGAATCGTCACCAGATCATGCAACGACCGAGTGTAAAGTCGCATAAGATACATGATTATGTAACAGTAACCAGATCATGCTAGTTGCATGTCCACTTTTAACATTTAAGTTGTTCCACTTGAGTTGTCTAATTTTTACTTTTTTTACCATTTAAAGCACAATATTATAATCTCTATTACTTATAATAAATTGAAAAAGAAACTAGCTTGAATAATTAAACTCACAACTTATAACATTAAAATGTATATCCCACTTCTTATTTTGCATGTCAAAAATGGAAGTGTAAATGTCATGGACTGGAAGGAGTGTATCCCTTTCTTTCACTATAGCTTGTGCGTCTAAGTAACAAGAATCAAAGTTTCAACTTTTTTTTATCCCAAAAGATTCATTGGTTGATTGATCAATTTTTATAATTTTAGAAGGAAAACAACTATTCATAAACTAATAAGTTGTCAATCCTACAACAAAAGATATATGTGCTTTCAATGTACTTTCTATATTATCCCACGAGTGCTAATTTAATATATACAATACATTATATAAATAATGAAAGACATGAATTATCATTGTGACCTACAAAGCTAAAAGAATAGTGTATATTATATGTTGCTCGAAAAAAGTTATGGTCAAAGATGCACATATGTGATGCCTTTCAATTGTTCTTTTACTCAATAAAGTAACCATTTAAGAGTTAAAAGAAAGTTTAAAGAAACCTAAAGAGTTTATTCAATCATTTTCTTAATAAAGATAGAAAGTATTTAAAGTTCTAACGACAGAAACATAGAAAGTACCCCTACCTGGTTATCGCCATAAATGCTTTGGGAAAATACATAATTTGGTTCCTCTGAATCACTAGGAATGAGTTCGTGTTCAGAAGCGTTTATGATTCATGGATGGAAATTGTGGAGCGGATCAAATTCGGAACCTGGAGTTGGGTTAAAGACAAATAAGTAATTCAACCGATTTATTTAGGTACATTAGAGTGAGACACTGTCACTTTAGGTACATTAAATTAAGAGCCACCAATTTGGGTACATTATTGCAACCACCCGTCAAATTGAGGAACTCCGATCAAATTGATGACGTGGCCGCCGTACTTGTAATTTTCCCTCCAAATTCGTATTTGACCCGTATTTTACATTTTACATATTATTACATTTTAAATTTATTTTTAATTTATTTATTTATTTTATATTTAATAATATGTAATACTTTTTTATATTTTAAAAAAATTCAGAATTTTTACGTTATTTTTTAAGTATATTAAACATTTTGTAACCAGAAATTACAAGTGAGCGACACGTGTCCCGTATTTCAATTTGGATTTAAAAAGTTCGAGTCAAATACGAGTCAACTGTCAGAATATGAAAGCTCTGTAGCTAATGCGATTTTACATTTTTATTTTTTTTTGTAAAAAAAATGTAAAATGAATTTTTATAATATTTAAAATATTTCCATAATTTTTACAATTATTTTATATTTATAATACACAAGTTATACCGAATTAACGTGGACGCGACATGTGTCCCGTATTTGAAATTCAAATACCAAAATACGGGTCAAATATGAATTTGGAGGGAAAATCGCAAGTCCGGTCGCCACGTCATCAATTGATCAGGAAATCGATCGAATTTTCTCAATTGAACGGGTGGTTGTAATAATATACTCTTAATTTAATTGAAAGGTTGTGATATTATCCTGAAGTGGTTGCGTCTCACTCTAGTGTACTTAAAATAAAAAAATTCTCCGGAGGTGTGGTGATGAATTTGGTCGATAGTAATTAACGAACTGATTAGTTCAACTGAAATTGAGTTATTTATGACCCTTAATTCATTTGAAAGGTATCATCCTAAATTACAGTTGCTATTTGGGATGACTTAGTTTGGGGTGTTTCATCTTGTCACTCGTAGTGAGACGAGAAGGTTTAGGATATTGTAATTGAATGTTGCTATTTGGAAAAGCATTTAAATTGGTCAATTCGGCTCGATAAACAGTGATTTGGCCTAAAATATACTTCAAATACCTCCATTTCAATTTCATTTCAAACACAATTTCACCAAAATCCATCCAAATGCCCATTTAAATTCTATACCAATCAGCCCCTTAAATCTTTGCTCCTTCGTATTTTGGCGATTCTTGTGCTATTTATCCTGTTAAGATTTTAATTAAACTTATAATTTCTTGAAAGGAAAAGACTTGCAAGGTATTTGGGCATTTAATCCCACTCAGAACTTGAAATTAAACTTTATTGGAGACTTGGAATTTTCCAAATTAAACAACGACCACTATTATACATTTAACTTGATGATAGAGATGCATATGCTATGCAATATCATATTCCCCTATCTTTTTCAATTACTTTAAAATCTTCTTTTTATGTTCTCATATTTGTTCAATTACAGAAGTTTTCCATTAAATTCGTTTCCGCTCTTGTTCTTTTGTCTTAATTAGCATTGAGATTTGATTACTACATCTTCCAGCCCCTCCAAGTTCCTATCTAATGTTTATTATTATTTACAAACCTGAAATTAATTGCAAATTAATATTAAATGATATTGAAAATAATTAATTTCACGATACTATGAAAGTTAACTACTATATATAATTTATTAATTATTAAATTTGAACTTTTCTAAAATCATGCATGCTTTCGCACAGTATGGTAATGAAAAGTTAATTATAAATTGATATGTTTATTTCATTAAATTTAATTTGATAATTCAAAACATATACTATTATTTTCCTTTTTTAAATTTTTAGAGTGTAAATTTAGGTATTTTAGTTATATCAGTACTTTTTTAATAGGTGATTACTAGGCGATAGAACGACTGTGTGGCTGACTTCGACGATTGAATATGAATTGGTAGATAAAAAATTTTAAGGTCTATAATTATTAATTGCTTATTATCTGATTTGGTGAAGCTCGCCTCATGGTAGAAAATCTCATGGAACTTCTAATTTTTTTAAAAATTGTTGAAGATTAATTTGTAATCAGATTAATTAAAGTATACTAATAAGTGTGAATTTGCACGTGGAGAAAAAGTAAGAACTTGCTTTTTTCTCAGTTCTTCACTCATCTTCCTTTCCTTTATTATATTTTTCAAACAAAATATAATTAGTTTTTCGACTGCAAAAGTTCTTATAATTTTCTCTTTGCAATATGACTGCATGCTACAGATTCTAAATAGGTCTAGCGAGACTTAAATTGTTAGTCTCATAAACAATTTTCGGTAATTCTCTAAATAGGTATTTTATGAAAAAGTAGACATGGTTCTTTTCTCAGTTCTTCACTCATCTTCCTTTCCTTTACTATAATTTTCAAAAACAAAATATAATTAGTTTTCTGACTGCAAGAGTTCTTATAACTTCCTTTTTGCAATATGACTGCAGGCTGCAGATTCTAAATATCTATCGTTGATTCTTACACCTTTTGAGAATTTCATGGGGAGAAACATTTTTTCATTTATGATAGAATAAGATTTTCATGATAATGAAGAAGACGACTTAGCATTTTGGAAGAATACAATGAGTTTGAAATTGGTGAAAGTAATGTTGCAATTGATGGAGAAATTAAATCATTTTACAAGTTACTACAAAATGCTAAGGAAATGATGTATGGGGTCTCTAAAGTTTCTTTGTTATCCTTATTAATTCGACTATTACAACTGAAGTCTACGTACTGCTGGAGCAATACTTCACTTTCAGCATTGTAAGAGGTTGTAAAAGGTTTTAAAAGCGAGACTTTAACCCAGAATCATGCATTTGCTAGCTCTTGCAGAGAAGCATGCCAAATTATGAAGGACTAGGTCATGAGTATAAAAAGATCCATGCGTGTCCCAATTATTGTATGATCGATTCGAGAGAAATAGAATATTAAACACAATGTAAGACTTGCAAAACATCAAGATACAAGAATTATGATAGTTCTGTTGTTGCGAATGAGTTTAAAATAGTAAGATATATACCCGGTAAAGTTTTGAGGCACTTCCCTTTGAAACTAAGGGGCTGATTGGAGTAGCACTATAATGCCCATTTGAATGAGATTTGGAGATTTTGTGTTTGGTATGACATTCAAATGCTGAAGAATGAAATGGCTCCACTGTTGCAACATTTTGCAAGCATGCTATAGTCTATTTGCACACAATCAATTCACAATCAAACCAATCATACCAATCAAATCAACTCAAACATCATACACCTAATTTACACCCAATTTGCAGAATCAAACTCAAACATAAAGACAAATATGAAATGAAAATGCAGAAAAAACATTGAGTAGGGCGGTGGCGCGGATCTACTCGCGGATCTGGCGGCGGAGGTGGTGGGTATGGCGGCGGAGGTGGTGGCGGACCATGGCGGTTTGCAGAGATGATGTGGTGACGAAGCGGCACGGTTCTAGTCGGTGGTGTGTGTGTGGAGACGGCGATGGGTGATGGTTAATGGGTTTTTGATTCTCCGATCCGATTGGGTGATGGCAGCGGTTTGAGACAGAGGAGAGAGGCAGGTGGTGGTGTGATGTAGAGAAGGGAGGTGGTGGCGGCGGTCTAAGGTGGAGGAGAAGAGATCGAGGTGGGTGGTGGTGTGGCGGTGTGAGGCAGAGAGGTGGGTGGTGGTGTGAGAGACAGAGGAGAGAGGTAAG
>JAYMSP010005483.1:0-13562 GCA_036897095.1 Plantago elongata | reverse complement strand
ATTTGATATATGATGGCTAACGATGGTGGATATGAGGGCGAACGACTGAAAGTGTTGATTAGAGAATTCACTAAGTCAGTCGGCACATAGCTGACATACTAGCCAACTCACTTTTCATGAAAGTCAACATGTACTTGACACTAGTAGTCAACCCGTCTTTCTTGACTGACTCAGTCAGTCAGTAAGCAATCAGTTGGAAACAATTGTTCCAACTACGTGAGACATGGCCCAAACTACTTGGTGAGGTCCAGTAGCTTCACCCGAAATTCGCTGACATGCTCCAACGATGGATGAACTATATAAACAAGAGTTGAGAGATGTGGAAGATATTGCATTCTAATTGCAACAAACCATATCAATAATTCTCTGAACAACGCTTCCAGTCGTTCGCCATCATATCCACCATCGTTAGCCATCATATTTCAAATTACTGCATTCAACCCCCAAAACTTTAAATTATATATAATAAAAAGACCTCAAGATTTATTTTTTATTTCTACCTTTCTTTCTCTTTATAAAAGTTAAAAAGTATTTTAAAAAAAAATTGCATGGAAGAAATGATTCATTGTAGATACATGGAAGGGTACATCCGACTTTTCTCAAGTGTATAACAACATTTTAGACGTAGATGTATATGAAGACTATAAGGCATTTGGAAAACAAATGGAAATATGACGTCTTTAGGGTAGTGAAATGTAATTATTATTATTATCATTGTCATTACTCAGTATTTTTAAAGAAAATGAACATCTTAATTATCTTGCAATTTTTACATGTACAATATACAACAATAATGGTAAGAATAACATTAACTGAATTGAACTCTTATCACTAATCAATTTGGGTTCACGTCCCAACCAAATTGTAACTTAATTAGTAGTAGCGTGAATGGTTAGTAAAAGCTGTTTAATTCCATTGGTCTTAGGTTTAAGTCCTCCATCCACAATTTTAATTTTAATTTATAAAATCCAACATGATTTAACCTTGGTTCGCCCCCAGTTCTTATGACCTGATCGGTTTAACATTTGGACCGGAATTCCATCTGGTCCAACCCATATGATTAGTGATATGAAGTTGTATTTAAATTAATGGTTTAGATTAATTCGTACTAATTTGAATGGTTTAGATTAAAAGTACAATCATATCTAACATTAAATTAAGTATAACCTTATTTAATTCTAAATATTCCATTAATTAAGTCCATAGATGTAGAGGTTTTTAAGGCGTTTAAAATGCTAACCATATTAATATGATATGTATATTTATATTCGAGAATTTATCCTTAAGAACTTTATTTTTTGAGTTACAATGGATGGTCCAATCCATTAGAATTTTATCCATGTATGCACGAGTGAAAATAAGAGGAACAATATTTTAAACGATTCAACTTACTTGATACTTATTTTCTTCGACTAAAATATACGTAGAATGTATTAATACAACCCTACATACTAAATGCCTAGAGATAGCCATGATTAATTACATTGGTGCCTTGACTTAAAGAAACGGGACAAAAACATAAAAGTTTGATTAGTAGTAGAAGTGAACAAAATACTGAAATAGTATGACTCAAATAATGGAGCACAACGAGATACCCTCTCAAAAAATTAGTTCAATTAGATACCCTTCAATTTTCATCGTACATCTTCACTTTCCAACTTCATTGTGCACCTTCTCTCTGCCACTGTTCCACTGGCCCACCACCCCGCTCAACACTACCCACTGCCCGCCTGTTCCGCTGCACACCTCCATCGTGCACCTCCATCGTCCCACTTTAACTGCCCACTAATATTTCAGACTCTATGATTTATGATTTAAAAAATTGTGTTAAAAGATCTATTTTAAGTTTAAAGATTTTTATTTGTAATATTGGTTGTTAGAGTATCTCTACCTGCAGTTAACCAAAACAAAATAAGAAATCTTGGAGTATGAAAAAGTGAGAGGAGCAACAATTGTGATGGTTTGACGAGCAATAGTTGTCATGTTCAACAATTGGTCATAATAATGTCTCACTAACTCTTCTTATTGACATTTTCTCACTTTTCCCTTTTGCTTTCCCTTTTGGAATGAAGTATTCTTGCCCTAAAAGGTTCATGCTTACTACTCCGATCCACATTGGTCCGAACTTCGTTCTTCTACTCTTTAAAGCTATGGACAACATCAGGTAGGTGGTTCGTTACTTCGTTGCAACAAGATTAAATCAACAAATTAAAAACATCTAAGAATCAATTTTTATATAATTTTTCTAATTTTAATCGATATTCAAACAATTCGCTATACACTTTAGTTCATTGTTTAATTAGGCAATGTTATGTTTAACTGAAATTTACTGAATTGAATGGTCGAAACTGAACTGAATTAAACGAAACTTAATGAATTTTTAATTAAAGAAAATAGAGTTTTAGTTACAATTTTTTTTTTTTGATTTGTCATATTATCCGCTTATGTCATACTACCTCCGTAGGGATCATCTTCTCGGTATAAAAGAAAATGAATAAAGTAAAAAGTGATAAAAGTAAAGAAAGAAGTTAATAAAGTAGGAGAGAAGGTGATAAAATAAGAAAAAAATTGAATAAAGTAGGAGATATGGTGTAGAAAAATAGAAGATAAATTTTTTACTTAAAGGATGAGAAGATGTAGTTAAAACAAATCAAAATAAAATTTGAAAAGATGAAGTTGGGATAGAGTCAGTATGAAGTCTTGTTTACCACTACTTTTTCAGCTCTATGAGTTTTTTTTTAATAAAAGGCTCGTTACATAAACGTACAGTTTTTCAAACAAGCTAGCTGGTTTGACAAGCTAATCAAGTTAGGCTCTGTTAAAATTACATTTTCAGCTAGCTTTTCAGCTGAATGAGTTTTTTTTAATAAAAAGCTCGTTACGTAAACGCACAGTTTTCCAAACAAATTAGCTGAAAAGCTAGCCGGTTTGAAAAGCTAACCAAGTTAGCTTGTTGAAAAAAAAGCTACATAACCAGCTACCAGTTAATTATTCAGCTACCATCTACCTTTTTAGCTAGTTTTGCTAAACCGACCCTAACTTGTTGAAAAAAATACTACTTAACCAACTACATGTTAATTATTCAGCTACCCGTTATCAAATATCTTATTAGTTAATTTTTCAAAATAGGAAGATGTTGTTGAACTTAATCTAAGGAGTTTGTAGTCTATTGTAACAACCGCGGAGTTGCCATCCTCATTTGGGAAAATACACTCTACTACAGTGGACATTTGCCATTAACAAGATCATTAATCATCATAATGAATCCTAGAGGGGAATTTTATTCATAACCAAAAGAAATATTTAGAACCCATATATTAAAGTATCATAAATACCAAGAGTTATTAGTTTAAGTGGTAAGGAATTTGGCTTCACTTGAGGAAAGTTTCGAGTTCAAGCCTTCTTTCTTAATGTAAAATTCTCCGTTGGAAGAGTCTTATTTTAAAAATGATCTAACAATAATCGACTGAATTAGTCGTATAAGAGGATATTAGTAAAAAATTAGAAAAATAAGAAAAAAATTATCATAGAGTAGCGTTAAGTATTTTGCAAAGACTTCCAAGTCTTTCTTTACATGAAACGTAGAACTGTACGTAGCTAAATTTGCACCGATATAGTATATAGTATACGGGTTAACGGGTATGCGCGTAAACGGATTAGTCTCAACTCTCAAGAAGACTGAAGAGGAAGTAGAATGAGAAAATAATTGCAAGTCAACAAACAAATCGACAGACAATTGCGTTTGCCTCTCAACTATGCCACACCCTTGCTTCCATATTGGTCCCTCATAAACCAAACTTATATTCATTCTACTTTATAGTTCCTTCTTTTCTCGATTTGTCGGTATGTATGCATGCTCACCACCGGTCTATTTACGCCAATATCAACATACTGAACTTTGTGTAGAAATAACTCCTTTGTACGAAGAGATTATTTTCATCGAATACCGTAGATAACGGAGACAATATTATACATAAATAAGTTCCGTCTAATTTGGATGAGCTGAAATGAGCGACTCTCCGTGACTTTAGCAGAACTAGCACCAATTGAACTACGACTCAACATAAAGCACGATTTCATAGAAAACCTCATAGACCAACCTATGAGGACTGACCGAGGATAATAAAAGCGACCAAGCACCTAACGGACAGAAGGACAATATAACCTACTAATTAATCTTGACCCTTGCACCTACAACAGGCCGAGCCTAGACCAGTAGTGAATCAACTTCCCTAAAATCCAGACCACCTGTAAGTAGTGGCATGAATTCTAGATTTAGGGGATTCGGTCCCCCGAACCATCTCTGTAATATTCTGCATATAATCCTCTTCAAGGTAACATAACCACACATATTATATTAACCCAACTAGGCTCCGACGCTCGAGTTGCTTCACTACTCGGTTTGTCCAAGGAAAACCAGCCTTAAAGGGGTCTAATCGTTGATTTTCTAAGTCACACATGTACGAATTGGATCCAAGGCGCGCATTACCGACCTAATGCAATTTTTACCATCAACACGCCGTATGTGAGAAAACCGAAATAAACATCATGTCACCCCGAGCTTTGAAGCGAGTGCCGACCTCCAGTATTCCACTGGTACTTGACACACGAGTGTAGACAGAATCAATCATCTGAGCCACACGGGATTCCTCAATAGTGGATCCTCAAAGGATCAACGGCTTTACCTCTACTCCATCAACTTTCAACCAAGGGCACCACCCTCCCGGACCTCAAGAGGATTATCAAAAAGGAAGAAGATGACCTATCTCTTTGGCCCTAGATAAAGAAAAAGCTCTTGCCAGACAATCAAGATCAGGCCATCGACAAATTGTCACCTGGATTCACTGGAATGAGCACCGGAATGGAACCTAGATCGAGAATAGGATCCGAGAAGCCTTACCGAGCCATGATGAAAGACAATCAGAGTCTCGAACTCAATCTGTTTCCCTGAGAATCGGGTGACCCCGTGACCACGCGTGAAACCCAAAGACAGTCTGAAAACCTCAGATCGACTTGCGTGACGTTCGGATCGCTCAGTTTGAGTACCAAGAAGTACCTCGAGAAACAAGGAGTCGACCCGCATCCAGTAGTCAGTTACCGGGGCCGAGTATGACGACCAACCGACCTAACCGGGATATTGATGAAGACGACTACAATCAAAAAGTCGAGCCTCCATGACCATACACTCGAGAAGAAATTTCCATTAGACAAAAATCTCTAGCATTGGAACAAAACAACTTGGAGAAAAAAAATGGTAAGAGCTAGCGAAATTGTGAACTTTGGGGATGTATTGGACAAAAATTCCAGTCCTTTAAGTCCGATCATCCGTAAGGCTCTCCTATCGAAAAATCATGTTGTTTTGACCGACCTAGACAAATACGAAAGGACTACTTGCCCTATCGGACATCAAGTTAGATTTGAATGTTCCATGTGGGGACATGGATTTAGTCAATATATCCATGCCCAGTCTTTCCCGAGAGCGTTATACTCTCTTGTCGGTGGAAGGACATATTCTGAAGGAAAAAGTTGGGTTACCTGTACTCTAACACCAAGCATGAAGCACTGCGATCCTTGATTTCCAAGTGAAGAGCCAAGAGCGACCGAATCTTAGATGATGTCGTAGAAGATTTCATGGCTGGGGAGGAATATAAAAAACACTATCCAACATGCATCGATGAAAAGAGAGACATAAATGATTGAAGTGCGCCAAGGGACAACCTCCTTAGAAAATGGAAAGAAGAAACAACGATCAACACCGTGGGTTGGAAGCTCGATTAAGAAGTCCTCTAAGAAGATACACCAACTACTCCATCCTCAGTACCCCAATAACCGATATATTAGTCACTATTGAGAACAAAAACTACGAACTCTAATACCCGAAGAAGTTCAAGGAGAATCGACAATCAAAGGTTTCTAACCAATATTGTCAGATCCACAAGCAATCAAGACATCATACCTAGGACTGTATTGATCTAAAGAATGAAATTAAGAGACTAATCGAAATGGGATACCTAAAGAATTACATTCTCCACAGTGACAATTCTAAGTCAGAAGCTGGAGAGCCACGACCTAGAGGTCGCTCCCATGACCGAGCCCCATATGACCAACCTGAAGAGAACCCCCGAACTAAAGAAAATCATGAGGGCCAATACCAAAACTACATGGACAATTAAGAAAATGCCCCGGATAAAGGGATGATATGTTCCATCACTTATAGAAAGATAAAATCGGGACGAAAATATTCATATTTTATATAGTACAATTGAAAGAATTTTCAAGAGGAGATATAATAGAATTCAAATCCCCTAGCGAGGAGGAGAAGACGGACAAATAAAGCGTCGGGGAGCACTTTTTCTGAAATCGGCTGTCAATTCTCTTCATTTCACATACTGCGTTGATTGGCGCTGCTTCTGTTTTAAACTTTAAACACAGCAACCAAAAAAGGGAACACAAACAATTAACAACACAGCAAACAACCAACCAAAACACCATATTCACCATCACCACCAAAAAGAGAAACAACAACACAATATTCACACTACACTGTACATATCTACTCCGCTAATTCCGCCCCATTTCAATTCTCCGTAATTCTCGCTAACAAAACAAACCTTTGGATTTTCCTAACTCCTTGTCCTTTCCACTTAATACATATATATATAATACAACCGCAAAATCCCACTTTTCCACTGACCCTCGTCAAGATTTCGCATATACTCCTCTGGGTTCTCTTCCAATTCTCTCAACTCTCAACAAATGGGCGGCGCGTGACTTGCACGTGCTCATGGGTTGCGTCTCCTCTAAGCAAACAGTGTCAGTCACACCGGCGGCATTGGACCACTCCGTCGGCTCTGGTCGGGGCAGGGTGGAGAGCGGTGGTGGGGCCGAGCTCGTGGCGGAGCTGGAGCTCAACTTGAAGAAGGTCAAGAAGAGAGGCACTGAGTCTGGTACCGAGTTGGGTGAGTCGGGTCGGGCGAGTTCGAATGTGTGTGTGAGTGAGTCGGTGAGTTTTCGGATGATGAAGAATGTGGACGGTGATCATGTGGCCGCCGGTTGGCCGGCGTGGCTGAGTGCGGTGGCCGGTGAGGCCATTCAAGGGTGGGTCCCACTCCGTGCCGACTCGTTTGAGAAACTCGAAAAGGTCAGTTCTTGACCCGGTCTAAGTAATTATTGCTTCAGAGATAATCGGAGTTTTTGGTTCTGAAAATTCAATTTCAGTTTTACATACAAAAATTTAATTGAAATTGAGCTTTTTTTATCAATTCGAATTTGAAACTAAGCAGTCCGAGTACTATTAATCTGCTTTGTTTGATGTATAAGTAACATCTCGGTTTCGGAATGTGTTTTGAAAATGTTTTGCGGTATGTTTGGCACGGAACTTTAATTGAGGTATAACCGATGAAGTAGATTATGGAATTTCAAATAGGTGAGGTGAAAAGGATTTGGAATATTTGGGTAAATCTTACTGAGTGATTTTGACATTCCATGTATCTAACTTGTGGTACTAGTTAGTTCAGTAGTGTTGAGTACTTTTGTCTTCTGTCCAGTAAATTACATGTCCTTTTCTTAATCTTTGAACTAGAGAATTTGAAGTGTTGATCAATTCTTTTTCTGGCTAATGAAACAGTTTTATATATAGTATTCAAAATTTTGTTTCTTGAACTGATTGGAATGGACATGTTTGCAGATTGGGCAGGGAACATATAGCACTGTATTCCGAGCGCGTGATTTGAATTCAGGGAAGATTGTTGCATTGAAGAAAGTGCGGTTTGACAATTTTGAGCCTGAAAGCGTGCGTTTCATGGCTAGGGAGATTGTTATTCTTCGCAGACTTGACCATCCTAATGTTATAAAGTTGGAGGGAATAATAGCGTCTCGGTCTTCATCTAGCATTTATCTTGTGTTCGAGTATATGGAACATGACATTTCCGGGCTATTGTCTTCTCCGGATGTTACATTTACCAAAGCACAGGTTTGGATAATACTACTTGATGAACTGCATCGCACATTTTATTTCATCAATGCTGGTGCTATTTTTTCGGAGAAAGCTGGTTTCACAGTTTAGATAGTGTGCGGAGTGATTGGAGGAAGTGTTAAATATAGGGTAAGTTACAAAAAATAGAGATGAAAAGCCAGAAGCTGCCTCGTACCTGCTTCTGCTTTTTAGGTTCAGGAAAGCTGAAATTAGTTGAAGAGCTAAAAGTAGTCTTTGCAATCACCAAATTAGCTGCTTTTACTGCATATAAGTTAATCGTTGTTTACTGAAATATTTGCTCATTTGCAGGTGAAGTGCTACCTGAAGCAGTTGTTGTCTGGGCTTGAGCATTGTCATAATCGAGGTGTGATGCATCGAGATATTAAAGGTGCGAATCTTTTAGTGGATAATGATGGTGTCCTCAAGGTAGCTGATTTTGGGTTAGCGAATTTCTCTAATTTCGGGCAGAGACAGCCTCTTACTAGTCGAGTAGTCACCCTGTGGTACCGCCCTCCTGAACTATTGCTAGGCTCAACCAGTTATGGGCCTGCTGTTGATCTGTGGAGTGTTGGGTGCTTATTTGGTGAACTTCTCACTGGAAAGCCTATCCTTCAAGGCAGGACTGAGGTAAACTTCCAAAGTAGCATCTAAATGCCTAGTACTATGTAATCAAACAATCTTAATTAGATATGATCTACGGAAATAGGAGCAAATGATTCTTGGGAACTGTGAGTTTTACCACACAAGCAACCTGATTACAGATTCTGAAATCTGCAGCAGCTGAATAGCTGAATTTGAGAATTGGGAATTAGGTGGCTGTTATAAGCGTGGAACCAGCAAGTTTACAAACAGATAAGACCATCTCCAATGGTCCAACGGTGACAATACGACGACGCGTCGTCACGTCATGAAATTTTTTATTTTTTTTAATTACATATTATTCATATTATAAGAGTGCTTAGATGTTGAAATTGCATTTTTTAAGTCGTTTTATAATTTATTAAGATTTAAAATTAAAAAAGATATATATTTTTTAATTTTGCTAAAAACATATTTAATATATTATAATAGTGTTTAGAAGTCGAAATTAATAAAATTGAATTATTGGAGGTTGTTTTACAATTTTAAGTTTAATTGAGTGAGAAAATGAGTTCGAAATGGAATGATCCAAAAATAATCGAGATTGATCTCTATTTGTAGATCTTGAATAGACGAATTTGTTGGTAATTTTTATATATTTTTTACATTTATATTTTTCGAGTTATTCACGTTTGAAATTGAAAAAAATATAAAAAAATAAAAAAAAATAAGACGACTCGGCGTCTCGCCCCCGTTGGGGGCGCCAGGGGGGCAGTCTAATAGGTACAACCTGTTGGGAGGTTTCATTAGGATCGGGGATATATGAAAAGGGGGAGCTCTTTATTATATGACGACTAACAGTTTCACTCAGGAGATATACACACAAAATCACTTGCTTAGCTTAGTTTTTAATACAACATCTGGTATAATAATAAGTAAAATTGGCAATCAAGCTACACTGACTTACTTTCTTAGCTTGATTTTAAAATATGCCAATTTTACTTATATGTTGTGTAAGTAAACTAAGCTAAGCAAGTGATTCCGTTTGTATATTTCTCAAGAACAGCTGTGAGTCGTCATAGAATAAAAACTCCCCCTTGTTCATATAATCTTACTAGCTACTATATATATATATCCCTGATACTGGTAAAATCTTCCAAGTGATTGTACCTACTGTGTCTGTAAACTTCTACATATGCCTAAAGCTATGGTGTCAAACTTAATATCCTGATTATGTACTGAATCCTGGCACAATATTCTTTGTTAATAGGTAGAGCAATTGCACAAAATATTCAAGCTTTGTGGATCTCCACCGGATGATTACTGGAAAAAGACGAAACGTCCTCATGCAACGTTATTTAAACCCCAGCATCCTTACAAGAGTTCTCTTTGGGAAACGTTTGAGGAACTACCAGAACCTGCTGTCAAATTGATCGAAACGCTCTTATCTGTTGATCCATACAAGCGTGGTACTGCTACTCTGGCTCTCACTAGTGAGGTATTCTCATCAATTTTTTTACTTCTGAATGCTTGTATATCTCGTGTGTATAACATACTCCTCAAGCTGCATATGCTGCAGTGAACTAAGACAAAATTATTGCTTCCTTTGATGCGGCCATCTGTCAAAAATTTGTTGTGATCACTTTCAGCTTGCTTAGAAATATTTCAACTGTCATTCTTCAATTCTAACTGTGTTGTGCTACAGTTCTCATTAGCATGCCAAGTGGGATCTCTAATTCGTGTTCTTTTGGATAATTAGTACTTCAGGACAAATCCGTATGCCTGTGTTCCGTCAAGCCTGCCAAAATACCAACCTAGCAAGGAGATCGATATAAAACACCGTGAAGATGCCAGCAGGTATTAGTCTGTCCATTTATGAATTGTTCGTCAATAGATGAACTTTGCTGATTTGTTAATATGGTCACAGGAAGAAACTCGGTGCTAGATTTCGTGGAACAGAAACAACAAGGAATCTTACAAGAAAACAAAATGGAATGAATAAACTGGCACCGGAAGAGGTAAATTCATGGTATATGTTGCAGCTGATATGTGTCAAGTCGGTTGTATGTAATTTATGTTTGTTTTTCAGAACTTGCCACTTCAAAAGCGAGTGGAACCGAAAAAGAGCAGAGATGGTATCAACAATTACGAAGGAGATAAAATATTGTGCCAGAGTCGACCAAAGCAAATGAATGATGGAACTAAAGAAGCGAACCATGTAAAGACCGCATCTCAAGGGGATGATGCTTATTCTGGCCCTTTACAGCTTTCAGGATCAAGCGGATTTGCATGGGCAAAGCGAATGTCAAATGATTCGTCATTGAGATCACGAAGTAGATCTACCTCTAAAAGTTTAATCCCTGAAAATTTGGATTTTTCGCACTCGAAGAACAACTTGGAACTTGGTTTGGATGAAAAAGGGAATGGTCAGTTTGTCAATATGAATTCAGGTCAAGAATCACGTGAAACTATCAAGCGCTCGATGCTAAAGCAGTGGAGTCAAATAGAATCCTTTGATGCTTCGGATGGGTACCATTCTCAGGAACTCTCAATGGCACTCTATCAGAAAGAGGAAAATACTTCTAAGAGAATGAACCCGGTAATTTCTCAGACCTCTACTGGTGTGTTGTATGCAGCTAGTGCCAATTCTCCATGTTCTCATCTATATGAAACTCTGACCCAAAAGTCCTGCTACTTACGGTTTAATAAAGTTTTGTGATTTTGGTAGAAAACTTAGCTTCTGAATTTCGAAAGAAACAGGTTCTGAAAGCAAAAGGCATTTGATGCCTAGTAATGGGGGAAATGTGAATTTAAACTTATGTAACCTTACTTAGAAGACAAATTTCTTACTCGCTGTAATGGAATTGAAACAAGTTTATGATGATCACCAGGAGGAACTGGTCGAGTTCTCTGGGCCATTGCTATCTCAGCCAAAAAGAATAGATGAATTCTTGGAGAAACACGAACGTCGCATTCGCCAGGCAATTCGAAGATCATGGTTTCAAAGAGGTATGTTCTATTTTGTCTACTCTCACAAATTTGTTATAGTTGAAATTCCTTCATGATTGAGCGTGCTGTGTTTTTATCTGCAGACAAGAGGAACGGCAAGGAACTACGTGTGCACTGACTTCTGGTAAAATAAAGGAAACACAACTACCGAAACAAAAGCCTGGTTCATGTTTCCTGCAGAGTTGCCTTGCTCAGAGAAGGATAGAGCTTAACAAGAATGGCCATGTCAGAATTAGGCACGAGGATTGAACGAATCAGCTCAAGCATTTTCATCATCGTGAAGTAATGCTGGCAACGCTGTGAATCTGCCCTAGTGATGCTGCAGTTTGATGAATCAGGAAACATCAAAAGGCAGTTCAATGTCTCATTACACTATTTTTTGAAAATGGTTATATTCTTAGAAACTCGTCGGCCTTATGGCCCCGTGTTTGCTTGTGTTTTTTCAGCCATTGTTCAGGCTTAAAACACAAGATAGTCATGTGATCTTGCAGATAGTAACTATGATGTCTAAACAGGCATGCTTGTACATGTAGAGATAGTCTAGGGAAAGAGTGTTTTTTTCATTATATATGAAAATTTTGTTTTTTTAGCATTAAAATTGACAAAAAGAATAAAAATTTACATACCCTAAACAAAAATTCACAGACAGTGCGCAAAAATTTACAATCACTGAATAAAAATTTAAAAACTCTAAATAAAGAAATGAAACTTTTATATGTAAAGGAAAAATACTTCAGACTTTGGTTGTTCTTTTATTGCCACCAAAGAAGATAATCAAATTCTATGTCATCTTAGTCCTTAGAATCTCTGCTGATTTGAAGAGAGGAATAACATCTTGTTGGTCAGACTCGCAGGTTTCACTGAAGCTCAATGGGACCTATTCTGGACACCAAATATGGGTTGGGTTTATCCAGCATGCAGTGGCACATGGTTACACGAGTTGAATCTTAATGATGGCATGGCTCATTAAAATTTGAACTCGACTTGCTCGATAAAATAAATAAATCGAGTTGGAGCCTCATATTATGCTCGTTTATGTAACGAGTCAATCTTGACTCAACTCGATAAAGTTTGTTAAGAGTAGTTATTTTAATAAATTATATTTTCAGTAGATAAGGTTTGTAAAAGTTCGCTAAGGCTTTTTTTTTTCCGTGTTCGAGCCGAACTCAAGTTTATTATCTTACTCATTTTGTTATCGTGCCGAGCTTGAGTCAAGTAACACAATACTCGGCTCGTTTAATAGCACTATACACACCAATAGCAGGCTAGCAGCTCTGGATTACCATGTATTTGAGAAAATGACCAGGTGCATTAGACCACTCCCCCAATGGGAGTGGTTATTTGGTCCGTCGGTCAAATACATAAGGGCTGCTTGTGTGTTCCAACGCTCATATAGTCATTTTTTTTATTATTATTTTTTTAAAATCAGAATAAATAAAAAAATAATATATCTTCAACGGCTATATTTTTTCGAACTCTATAAATACAACTATATATCAACACATTTCTTTACACTTCATTTTGCCCTTCTCTCATCTACTTCTTAAACATAAAATGCTAAATTTCTACTCCCAACATTCGAACACCACCCCAAACACTCCAAACACTCCGAAATCCTACACTCCACCGAATTACCAAGATCATCCGACATATCAATTCTTGATGATGAATGGTATGTCGGATCGAATACCGGCTTTTTTAAACCAATTCTACCCACACCTCCACGAAACACCAATCTACGATACTACCGGAGCCTACAATCCATTTTCTCCCGGCAGTTCTATGTTCGTTGATATATCCGAACCCATGAAAGAATCCGTTCCAGAGACTCAACCTTCACCACTACCATCACCAGTTGCAAACACAGGCAAGGACAAGAAGAAAGCAAAGAAACAAGTGCGGCCGAGGATCCAAATGCAAAGCCGAAGCATATAACATTCTTTGAAGAAGAGGATATAGCTCTCATCAAAATCTTCATGAGTTTGAGCGAGGATCCGAT
>JAYMSP010005482.1:0-13562 GCA_036897095.1 Plantago elongata | reverse complement strand
TATATGAAAAACCAAACTGGAAAAAAATGGAGAGGGAGGAAGACTCTCCTGCAGACCCAATGTAGCTGTATCAGTTCCCAAGATCCCATATGAAATAAAAGAAGCAATGCATATGCATAAAGAGATTAGACTGCATGTTCCTCCAAAGAAGACAATCTAATAGAAATATGCAAAAAGCCTTCCCCTTAAGAACAACCCCCTGAGAAAGAACATCTGTTATGGAATGAGCAGCAATCAGTTTTTGTGGGTCTTTTTCTTTCTGTTTTTGACCTTTTCTGAACTGTATATTCCTTTTTACCAGCTCTTTTTATCTTGATTTTTCATTTTTAAACTATATTATTCTTTTTTTGCAGTCTCCTTCCCTTTTCTGTTTTCTACTCCACCTCAACTCCAAAGACTCCAAACAAATGCAGTAGAAGTATGGGAAATGGACCCATTCAACAATAGACCGTGCATAATTAAAGGGTGTGTGCAGAACAGGATGTGTAAGTGGGTCTGCAAAGTTGGAGTCTGAAAAAGGTGAGAGGAAACAAAGGTCAAAAAAGTGAAGTGGAAGAAGGGGGAGAGATACCCTTCTGTGCTCAGAATCCTGCCAAAAATTACTACCACGTTCAATTTGTGATCCCACAATGAGTGAATGCAAGTGAAAACAAACTAGATTGAAAGAGTCTCTTCAAACTCTAACAAATCTAGTGATAAGGAATATGCAGTCCCTCCCTACCCGTGGAGCAGTGGCATGATCCTTACAGATGATAACCCAAGTATAGTGTACCTGACTTTGCGCAAAAGGCTGAAACAGTTTCCATACCTGTGGATACCCTTTTTTTTACCTTCAATTATTATTAACATAACATCTTGTATGTACTAGAGCTTCCATGGAAGCTTGGACCGTGTGGAAGCTTTGAACTTCACATTGAAATATCATGCAAGTGCAAACATATAGTTTTCCCTATGGTTCTCACCTAAAAACATGAGTATTTGCAACACACAACTAAAGCACGAAACACATAAAACATGAGTACTGCCTGAGTTGACATCAAAAAGTCGAATGAGGATTTCCAACTACATCTAGGAACATTTTGTCGGGGGTAATCTCAAGCCGGTTCACTTGCTGTGACAATAACGTCGAGCAAATAAAATTACAGAAACAGGAAAGGAAAGATTAAAATTACAGAGAAAGTAATAATGTAAGGGCAGTACATATTCAGTGTACAGAATATATAGTCCGATAACAACACCCGCTTTTGGCTTCCCAGAATCGAATGGTATGATCATAGTCCATAGAACATTAGAACCACAACATTTGACAAACGTTGCCGCAAAAGAAAACGTTTGTCACGCGTAGTCTTCCAGTAAATACATGAATGAACTCCGTCAATGTGTTAAGGAACACAGTAACAAATTAAGATAAATCCGTCAGTATAGATTTTCTGCATCGACAAGTTCCTGTTGTTGCCAATTTACGACGATATTCAAGGCCTAGTGATGCGGTAGTTAGATATTCTAAAAACTGGATCTTTCTTAGAAATCTAAACAAGTTCAAGTGTATGTATTGTAATAAGATAGTGGCAGAACTCCACATGTATTCAGTCACTAGCTGAAACAACAGATGCATTCTGCTTCTGTTAATATACTTGAGAAAAACATTACAAATACGCTTAGATGAAAGCCCTTATGTATGCTAATTAGTTGAAAGATGACGATAAAGCAATTGGTGATTACACATACTACACTGAAAGCCCTTATGTATGCTAATTAGATGAAAGCATACTCATTCATATCAAGAAACTGTAAAAGAAGGGATCATATATATAGATGATAAGAACATGACAGTCTTGAAATTAACATTAAACAAACATGGATTGATATACAGATGATTTTCAATTTGTAGCTAGCTAGTATGTCTAGCTGGAAGTATTATTCATATATAGATTCATAATCGAACATTGTCAATATGTTACATCAATCGAACATAAAAGATTAAGATACAGGTCGAAAGACTTCGATTGTGACTCCAAATAATCTAATCTCCTCGTAATCATCGTCTTTCAAGTGCAAACCGAGCTGCTCAAGTGTTATGGGATCCCCATCATTTACGAGTGATTCCAACTCTCTGAAGTAGGTTAGATTGTCATCTATAAACACCGTTCTTTCCATGTTTTCACGAGCTATTCTTTCTTTATACCGCCGCGCCTGGATATCGATTTGTCGTTCTGCTTCTCTTCTTTGCATGGTCTCTTTAGCAGCTTTGAGGGCCTCCTTGACAGGATCTTGACATTGGGGTGATGAGATCTTCTGGATCTTTTGTTCGCGAGGACTAACTAGAGACGTATCGAAACTACGCTTCTTTGTAAAGCTAGCAGCTGGTTTGTTCTTTTCTCCTCCTGTAAGTGATCGATCCTTAACAATAAGTGGTTTCTTGACAAGGGCAGACATAGATTTCTTCTTCATAATGAGATCATCATGTTGTGTCGTCTTGGTTACTATAGGCAGACGTTCCGGCTTCTCGTTGTCGACAACTCTACACTTAGTTTTCTTTATCATCATATGATCATCCTCAACGAAAATAGTCTGTTGCGATTTGGCGAATGTAGAAGGCATGTTGGCAGCGTGTTTCTTGATATGATCTAAACATGGTTTCTTGAGATGATCATGATCGTCGTCAATATGCTGCTGCTCCTTAACAACGAAAGTAGTCTGTTGCGATTTGGCGAATGTAGAAGGCTTGTTGGCAGCGTGTTTCTTGATATGATCTAAACATGGTTTCTTGAGATGATCATGATCGTCTTTAACAACGTCGTCAATATGCTGCTGCTCCTTAACAACGAAAGTCTTTTCAATTCCTCTGAACTTGAGCCGAATTCTCGGATGCATCATCGTTCGATCGATCTATGGACTTGGAAACAAAACAAACAAGATGAAGATGCTATCTAGTTGCGGGTACGTGATCGGAGAATGAGAATGTTTTTTCTGAGGTTTATATCGTTAATGCTCCTGTATACATATTTATATATGAAATATGGTAAGTTGGTAACTTCTACATCCAAATATATTTCTAAATTTCCTTCTTTCACACTTTTATAGATAGATCATTTATTTAACCCAGTTCCAAATTAACTTTCAAAGGTGTAATACAAATTATTTTTTCAACACCTCCTTTCTGTTCGGTTAAAACTTAAAATTATTACTTCCTCCGTCAACGTCCTAAATTAGATGGCCCATCTTCTATCACTTTTCAGTTTGATTTACTTTCATATTATTATATATTTAATAAAATTTTAACTTATACATTAAACATGTTAAAAGTATAATTAAATTAAAATTCTTTAATATTAGTATATATATTGTGTGTGTGTGTATCAATCTACTCCATTTTTACTCTACATTTCATCAAGTCTTGAATGAAAGGGATCGAAAAATTTAAGGTACGTTGATATCATTTATTAATAATGGTTCTGATTTATCTTCATAATATACTCTATTTAGTAAAACTAGCTGTTCAATTAATTATAGTTGATTAAGTAACTTTATTTAACAAGAAGCCAATTTTTAATTAGCTTAAAATAGTTGATTAAGTAAACTTTATATAATAAAAAACTAATTTGATTAGCTTGAGATCATTTAACAAAGTCTTTTATCAATAACAGGACCATAGTCTTGACCCTTGAATGCGTAGTTGTAGACTTGATTTTAGTCTATTAATCGTTAAGTTGGTACTATGGCAGCATATAAACACACTGGAGAATTCGTGTCACTCGGAAAATTTGCAACTACATGATAAATAACTTGAGCATGGCAATTGGCACCTTATACCAATTGGTCTTATTAAGTCAATTGTTAAAAGAATAATTAATCTCAACTATAAATTTCAAGAAGACACTTTCTTAGGAATTAATTTTAGGTTTCCATCAAGTTCAAACCTATATCAGCTCAACTCACAAATCAACAGCAATCTAATAAAGCTTTTGTAACAGAAGAAATACTAAATGGAAATAGGGGATGTTCTTCATCACTGTAAGCAAATGCCATTGGAGTACTTGAAGATACATAATCAAAACAAAACCCCACGTATCTCTCCAGAGATTCAAGCGAACAGTAAAGGTAAAATCAAGATTCTCCGATAGGTTCTTAAGCAGATGCAGCTGCTGACTTCTTCCTTGGAGCAGCTTCAGTACCTAAAAGAAGAAAACATGAAAACATTAGCATGAATGAACAAACACATTCCATAATGTGAGATATCAATTACTGACTCCGAAACCGAATTAAACGGATCAAAGTTATAAAGGGATGGGTCACCTTCTCTGAAGCCAGTCTTGAACCTTCGAGGAACATTGCGCAGATACCTCATGCGCCCAGTTCCTGTTGTCTTTCTTCGAATCGCCTTCACACTCCAGTTATCTAACAAACATATTTAGCAAAATTGTTACTTGGATTCTTAAGAGTATTATAGGTCTCTTATAATCACGAATTTCTCTACATTTTGGACAATCTAAGAAACATGGATATAAAATGCAACAATTTCATGGATATAATATATTGTATTATATAATAGGAATCCTAAGGTTATGATAAATGTTATAGGGAGTTTACAAATTTTTAGGGGCAAGGATAAAAGTAAATTTAGTAGTAAAATTATAGGAGATCTACAATACTGCTCTTAGTGTATTATTAAGAGGAAAGACTGCACGTTGATCTCAAGTTGTCACAAAATGAATTTATTGTTGTATAAATAGGGCTTTCATTTAACAAAATCAAGGTACATTCATGGAGTGGTTTATAAGAATTAGCGAAAGCAGATCACATAACGATAGCAAGCTAAGCTAGGTTATTCAGACAGAGTGTTTACATAGAAGGACAAACACTATTTTATCAAGGTACATAACGTTTGCAAGCTAAGCTATGTTATTCAAATGGGATGGAAATCCAAAGAAGATTACATAACATTTACATCTCATTAAAAAATGAACGAAAGCCAAAGCAGATTACACAAACACTATTTTATCGAAAACAGGTGAAATGCCAAAGCAGATTACACAAACACTATTTTATCAAAAACAGGTGAAATGCCAAAGCAGATTACACAAACAAACAGTATTTTATCGAAAACAGGTGAAATGCCAAAGCAGATAATGCAAACACAAAAAGATTGATTTAATGGCAGAAGAGATAAAGTAGATTAGATATAACAATTGCAAAAACTGAAGTTTGTTATTCCACATTTGATTTGTGTTTGATCGAGTGAGCATTTCTCCTTATGTTTCATCATATTTGCAGTACAGAGCATACACTAAATACTAATAACTACCAGTCTACTACCAGATCAAAGTGAGACAGTCTCATCATCGGCAACTACAGAAACCCCAACGAATTTGAGTGAGTCGTTTAGCAGCAGGTAAAAGGTAGATCTAAAATGAGAGAGACATAAAATGAAATGAAAGAAGAAATGTTGGGTTGGTTTAGGTTAGCTTACAGGTCCTCTTGCGAGCAGCAGGATAAGCGCAAGCGGAGCATCGGCTCTTCTGGAGATGGAAACTTCGGCGGCCACACCTCACGCAGAGTGTGTGCGTCTTGTTCCTCCTCTTACCGAAACTACCTGTTCCCTTACCCTACAATTTCAGCAAAAATACAGATATAATACAAATTCAAATTCCAATTTCAGCACAAATACAATTTTCAGCAAACATTAATCGATTCGATTGGAATCGGAAGGAGAAAAAAAGGTGTTCATTACCATTGCTGCCGACTTCTGTAACCCTAGGCTGATTGCTTGTGTGGGTCGACTATATATATTTATGTGGACTTGGACATTAAAAGATTGATTGGGTCCAATTTTATGAACCAGCCTGGCCCAATATCGAATCCAACATATCGATGGATCCACTCACTATAAAAAATTTAAGAAAAATTGAATAAAATACATAGATAATAATAAAGTAGAAAAATTAATAAATAAAGTAACACAATTGATTAAAGTAAATAATAGTGTATAAAGTAGAAAAAAGAGTATTTGAAGGATGAAAAGATGAAGTTGAGACGAATCAAAATGAAATACTGAAGATGAAGTTAGGATGGAGGGAGTATATTTTATGTGACTTAAATAATATTTAAAAATAATAATAATTCAACTTTTCAATTAATTTACAATCACATAATTATTAAATTTGAATTATGAATCATTTGGTGAGCTCACTATCTGAATCCTTTATTCCTTAATAAATTTAATGATCTGATCATTAATAGGTGAATATATGGTCCATCAACAGATAAGGCGAGGTTACTAATAAATAGAGACCTACTTCAGTTGGTATAATATTATTTCCAGGGCCTGCACTTTTACTGTTAGAATCACCCAAAACTATCTTTTTTTTTATCATCCATTTTATAACTCTAGTGATGTCGGATTCAAACTCTATACCTGCTACTCCATACCACCACCACCAGATAACTTTATTACTTCCTTCCATGTCTAATGTTTGTCTGACCACAAACAAATAGCTTTATCAAGATGAGCTAATAAGGGTATCAACAATCTATTGGCGTACAATATGCTTTCAACAAAACATAGCAACGGGCAGAGACAGTCATGTAAGTTGTAACATCCACCTGCTCATGTTTTACTTAAAATTTGTCAATGTTTACTCAGCAACACTCCAGTTCAGTACTACTTCTATATATGTCACACCAGGAATCTCTTCATTTTCATACTCAACAATCAACACCTTAACTGACTAGAACTATTAATACAAGTACAATTACGAAAATTCAGGTGATACCTTTCATGCATCAGAAAAGTTTCCAGGAAGTTCTACGGTTACAACATAATACAATACCGTTGTTCAACAACTATTGGGGTTACTTCTCATGAGCCAAATGACATTGAGGCATAACTAGCAAATTCAACACCGAAGCAGAGATCTGGAGCAACCTTACGTGCATTTGAGATTCTCTCGATTTCATCATCTATCTTCAGTTGCCGCTGATAATCAAATTATGAAGATTTGTCAGGAAATAAATTTTCATACTTCTTCTTTCACGGAAAAGTAGGGGCCATGCAATTTATTTCCATGTAAAATGATCGAATACTACAAGATGACTTTATTAGCAAAGACTCGAGTATTATAATGTAAAAAAAAGAAGATGCAGAGCAGAATCCAAGGCATGGGGAAACAAAATGAAGACATGGCAAAGTGGAGAATATCGTACTCTTGGACCGTGGTTGGCTTTTTGTGGGGGTCTATTTGACACATGTTCCGAGTCCTTCATCATCGGAACTTCTAAGCTTGTAAAATGTCTCAAGAGCCGTTGTCATAAATGGACGGACTATATTTGCTTCCATGGCTGAAACATTTTTCAGCTACAGGTTTCAAGAGGTAACAATCAGAACAGAGAAATCCAAGAAATTATGATTTTCAAATTGCATGACATGGATAGATGAATCCCATTTTCTTAACACGGCATCAGAAAAAGGGAAATCGTAGGACTTTAAAGAAGAGAACCGCCATGCTTTCAATGTATGAGTAGGATCCTTCATCCTTGGAGATAACTTCTAACCCAATTCCGATTTTGCGAAACCGCACATCCTTGATATCTTCAATGAGGGATCTCACCTATGAAGAGGATGAAATTTAGATTCCAGTGCACTGGTCTAGAGAAATTGAAAAATAAGGGTACAACATTAAACAAACTAACCGTATACACGTCGGGAATGTTTTCTCTGGCACTACATGAAAGAAAGAAAGAGTCAGTAAAAGACACCACAAATATTACAACTGAATACACCTCTGAGTAAAACCACTTACTGGTAAAAACGAAGCCTTCATATTTCTACGTAATGGAATGGTAAACGCTAAAACTCTTTAAAATCTCGTTCTGCTTCCATCACTTTTGCGTTAATTGGTCTAATGCAACAAACAGATGAGTGTAAGAATTTGCATAAAAATTACTATATATGGAATGTTGACACGCAGAATGACGCACCAACATAGCTCAGTATCATGAAGACAAGATGTCAAGGACACTTTACTAAACCAAGGCAGCATCTTGGCTCTAATATTACTATTGAAACCAAAGTGTATTGATCAGCAATGAAGAAATTTACAATGATATGAAATGAGAAAGTAGTTTACTTGAGCTAGCTAATCTCTATTTATAGAGAGTTTAATGTGTAACTACTAAGTAGAAATAAACTAGCTGAAGGCACAATGCTGAAGCATAATGTACAGCTCTATTCCTCTGCTTGTGATGTAGCTTGATTATCTTTACATCCTCCCTCAAGCTAAATGTGGATGTTTAGAACACCAAGCTAGGACATGAATCTGGTGAACAAAGGCAGAGCAAGTGGTTTGGTGAACAGATCAGCTACTTGAAGATCATTTGAAATTATGTGTAACAAGCTGATCTTGCCTTCAATGATTTTGTATCGAATAACATGGCAGTCGACTTCAATATGTTTGGCGCGTTGGTGGTTGATAAGATTGTGAGCTAGGTGATAAGCTGATTGACTGTCTGTGTACATCAATGCAGCCTTGTGATGATGATTAACTCCAAAGTATTGTAACACGTATAGAAGCCACTGGACTTCACATGTTGTAACAAATATTGCTTTATATTCAGCTTCTGCTGAAGAACTCCTTCTGGTGTCACTACAAGAGGCCCAGTCACTATCTAAGAAGCACTTGAGGTGGAAATTATTATTGCATGAGTATAACACTCTTTGGCCTGGAGTTTGTTTCAAGTATCTAAGAACATGGTGAGCAGCAGCCAAGTGAAGATTTGTTGGAGCTGACATATACTGACTTAGTTTCTGCAATGCAAAAGAAATGTCAGGTCTTGTAATGGTTAAATACATCATGCGTCCTATTAACCTTTTGTATATCTAAGGATCAGACAATAGAACACCAGTACTCTTGTCAAGTTTTTTTCTCGAATCCATTGGTATATATGACATTTGGTTTGCAATCAATGTAACTTGTTTCTTGCAATAAATCTAGTGTATATTTCCTTTGGCAAATGGAAATGCAAGTGTCATTTCTTGCCACTTCTAATCCCAATATGTACCTGAGTTCACCTAAATCTTTTATAGTAAATTTCTCTTGCAGGAAAATTTTAACAAAGTTAATTTCATCCATGTTGTTACCTGCAAGGATGACATCACAACATATACAAGTATGTGAATCACTAGAAGATTTAATGAAGAAAGATATATATGCACTGGATTGAACATAACCAATTGATATTAAAGACTCTTGTAGTCTAAAAAATCATTTTCTGCTGGTTTATTTTAAGCCATACAGATTCTTTACCAGTTTGCAAACTCTCTTGTCATCTGGCTTACAATAACCTGGATGAGGAGTCATATAGACTTCTTCACTTAAATCACCATAACGGAGTGCTGTGTTTACATCCAACTAATGTAAAAACCATCCCTTTGCAGCTGTAATTGCCAACAAACATCTCACAGTAGTTAGTTTTACTACAGGAGAAAATGTATCAAAATAATCTAACCCATTCTCCTGATTGTATCCATTGGCAAACAGTCTTGCTTTGTATCTCTCAATGCTTCCATCAGCTTAATTTAAACTTTACTTTGTACACCCATTTACAACCAATGGTATGCTTGCCTTCGGGGAGTGGGACTAGCACCCATGTCTTTGTCTTTTCTAAAGCCTGCAGCTCAAAGTTCATAGCATCAATCCATTTTTCTGATTGAGCATCTTGTTTGTAGGTGCTGGGCTCAGGAATAGCAGATATAGAAGCTGCAAAACACATGTGTTCACAAGATAACCTATCAGTAGAAATATGTTCAGAAATAGAATGTCTACTTACAATGTTAGCTTTACTCTTTCTGTGTTGTAAAGAGGGTGGCGTTGTAACACTATACTCATTCAAAGTTGTAGACAGTATCTTAGTTCTTGTAGATCTTCTGACATTATCTGAACCTTGAGTAGTGTGAGGTATACTCACTGGAATACTATCAACATCAGACTGAGTATTACTCTCAATAAAACCTGTAGATCAACCACAAGTCTCTGGTGTAGTATTTTCTGCAGGACTAGATTGTGTTGCACTTAAATCATTGTGAGTAACAATAGACATGACATCATCAAGGACACAATAATCATCATGACAGGCAAAATCTTAATCACTAATAGTGCAATGTGTTTTATTGTTGCTATCATTGGAATTTATCAGATATTTAGGATCAAATGGAAACATTTGTTCAACAAACTGAACATTTCTTGATATAAAGACTTGTTTGGTTTCTAAATTCAACAATTTATATCCTTATAACCAGTAGGATAACCCAATAAAACACACTTAACAGCTCTTTTATCAAACTTTGACCTGTTATATTTATTAATGATTAATTTGGGCATGTCCAATTATGTAATTGTAATATTCTATCTCAAAAAAAAAAAACATGTTGAGGTGGAGACGTGGAGTCCTATCACTAATCGATTAGTGTGGTTTTTCATGAAATACTTAATAGCATATCCAAAATCCGGGTGTATAAGATATCGGAAGATCTAGTAGTATATACAGGAAAAATAAAATTCTATTGAGATTTATGAGAAACAAGTAGGTTTTTAACAACCAACCATTTTAAATTGGTTTTGTTTGATTTGCAGAGTAAAGAAAAGAACACAAGATGGAATGAAGAAAGTAGATGAATTTGTAGAGGAAGAACGATAAAATCTAGAGAAAGAAGTACATTATTCACGGGTGATTGATAACGAAGTGCAACTCAATTGGTAAGACGATTCACCTCCAACTAATAAGTCGGGGTTCGAGTTACTATCTAGCCATTTAAAAAAAAGGTATTCACGTATGATTTACTTTTTCAGACTAGGAAAATAGCTACCCTGCATATTGTCAGCAATCCTGACACTTCCATGTGCAATAATTAGTGTTAACCCGACCAATATCAAAGTTTCGAAAATTCTAATGTACTTCATGCTATGTTTCGGTCAAGAATTGTACTTAAATGTGGCCCGCTCAAAAAGACATGTTCAAAGAGCAAAAGTGCAAACCAGACGAACACGAATACCATGAGCCATGTCGAAATGAATATACAGTGTATGAAAAATCGGACCGGTCGGTTCAATCGGTCAAACCAATAATTGATCTGGCACTCAAACATATAATTCCTCTCACTTTTATATATATTTGAATTTATATATATTTAATATAAGAATTTAGGAAATTATATATTTCATTCCTTTTTCGACAATTCTATATGCACACAACCACTTTATTTTATTATTCATTTATTTTGTGTAAAGAGTTTTAAATATATAAATTTAATTGTGAGAGTGATCAAATTTTAGTTTTTATATTTTTATTAACAATACTAATGAAGAAAAAAGTTATTTTAATCTGTATGCAAAAAAGTGTAACATTTTATCTATAATTAGGAGGGTGTTAATGTTTATACAATACAATATGACATATTGAAGAATTATATAAATAGTATATTAACAAGTAAATGTATATAACCAGATCAACAACGATGTAAAACAAATTAATTTTGGAAGTTGATAGTTTTGAATGAGTTGTTATAAGTTATAAGAGATTTTTAATTAAATAATTGTTAGATGATACATTAATGTACCATAATTAAGTTGCATCTAGAGGCGCTAGTTTTTCACACAATAAGCTCAGATTCAATTCTCAACTTCAACATTTTAATTAAAGTATTAGAAAATCAGTTAATTCCCATCCAACTGGGTTGTCGGTTTAGTAAAATCCACCCGGTTTTACCGGTTCTGTCCGGTTCACAAGTTAAGCGATTCAAACTGTCTAACCGAACCGTTTTTAATACACTGTCAATGCAAAGACAATTCAGATGTAACGACTTTCACAAAGTAAAGACTTTCAAAAGAAAATAAAAACGGGCGAATATATTTTATATATAGCCTTTTAGCGTACCTAATAACGTAAAAAACCTCAGTAGATCAACAATTACATTTAGGGGCACGAATTTGATCAGAGGTGAACTAAAACTAGTAGTTTACTCATATACCCTTTTCTAAAATTGAGAAACCAAACATGCCTTAGATTCTAGGCGCCAAGGTGTCACATGATGGACCAAATTGTAATTGAATTAAAACAAACTTTACTTATTTGTAATTTTTAGTTTACCGTTATAATTCAAAAAACTAGCCGTTGGAAGGGTAGTTTTTCTCCATTTATACTCCAAACATCATCTTTTTACCCACATTAACTTACAAAAAAATCAGATTTTACTTACAAAGAAAAACATACTCTTCCATATGAATTCTACTAGAAAGCGTACGAGTTCTCATCAAATATGGCATGGACATCCGTTATGTCGTGTTTACAATTGTCATTTTTTAGTTTTGACTCCTCACTTACAAACAATTCTTTCTGGTGAAGTAATTTGATTAGTTGAAAACAATGAAGAAGAAGAAGAAGAAGAAAAAGAAGAAGGAAGAGAAGGGGGAAGAAGGAGAAGGGGGAAAAAGGTTAAAGGGAATATGAAGAAGAATGCATGAATTTGAAAATATGATAGAGCTGGAGAATTATTTCGAATTTATAATTAATTGACAATTACTAATGAATAATATAATTAACAACTAGATTTAGAAATTAGTTTAAGGTGATGATTCTTGAAATACAAACCAATTTAAAGATCTTAATTTTTATTTAAATAAAATAATAATTTATTATAATTTCTGAAAAAATATTTTTTTTAATTTATAAAATTACTTTATAATTTTTTAACCAACACTCCAGATTTAGCGACAAGTAGAAGCGTACTTCAATCCACTTTCTTTTAGGTAAAAAGTAAGCAAGTAATCTTTTTATTCATAAAGGCATGTTTGTTTTGCAAATTATGCTATAGGGACAAAAATGTAATATACTTAAAGTTAACCAAAAAACTGTGATTTTGTACCAAAATATAATTGCTAATTTATTAAGATTTTTTTAGAAGCCTCTTTATAGTAGGATAGTAGAATGTAATTCTCTCTTTGTCTCTACCGCTAATCTTTAACGGCGTTTCCTATAGACTACTTGCCTTATTATGGATCCCTGATAGTGTTACATATTCAAGGTAAGTGTACTTGTAAAGGTTTGAAAATCAACCTCATTTGTTTGAGGTTTTGGGAGTATTATATTTATACAGAGAAGTTAAAGTAATCTCTCCTTTGATTAAGGAGAGTCAATGACAAATACAAGGAAATGAGATAATTACGAGATATTACATTAAATATAAATTCTTTCCTAATACCCCCCCTTCAATCGAAAAGGTGGCGGTCCAAGACAAAGCATCTTGCGAAAAACATCAAACTGCGCGCGCGGAAGACTCTTGGTGAAAATGTCAGCCACCTGAAGATTAGTTGGGACAAACTTGGTATAAAGTTTGCCAAAGTTGACTAACTCACGAATAAAATGATAGTCTAAGTCAATGTGCTTAGCATGTTTGTGAGAAATGAAATTTTGGGTCATAAACAAGGCACTCGTGTTATCACATAACAATGTAGGACGATCCGGTGGTAAAGCATGCAATTCCCGTAAGAGATGAGTTAGCCATACTAGTT